>JAJIYU010000127.1:0-69938 GCA_030144865.1 Tinospora cordifolia | reverse complement strand
AACAAACATTAGTTGCTACATCATCAAATCATGCTGAAATATTAGCAATTCATGAGACAAGTCGAGAATGTGTTTGGTTAAGATCAATGATTCAACATATTGAAGGGACTTTTGGTTTATCTTCGAAGAATAATGCTGCAACAATATTATATGAAAATAATGTTGCTTGCATCGCACAACTAAAAGGAGGATACATAAAAGGAGATAAAACAAAACATATTTTGCCAAAGTTCTTCTTCACACATGATCTTCAAATGAATGGTGAGATTGAACTTCAACAAATACGTTCAAGTGACAATTTGACAGATATGTTTACAAAGGCTTTACCGACTACATTTGTTGAAAAGTTTGTTCATAACATTGGGATGCGTCGGCTTTGAGATTTTAAATGATATCATCAATAGGGAGAGAATAAAGATAAGTTATTGATTAATGCACTATACTCTTTTTTCCTTGGCTAAGGTTTTATCCCACTTGGTTTTCCTTGCAAGGTTTTTAACGAGACAATCCTAATAATATTATAAGACTCTATCAGAATATATACTCTTTTTCCTTCTAGATCTTTTTTCCACTGGGTTTTATCTAGTAAAGTTTTAATGAAGTATATTCTAATATAAAAGGCATTCAAAAGGGGAGTGTTATAAATAATAATAATAAAACATTGAATGCTTTTGTAACCCCTTTGATATTTAGTATTATGTAACCTCTAAATCCCATAATGTCCAAATCAATGAGATTATTTAAATGTCATCATTATTATTAATGTAACTCCCTATTCTAAAAAACTATATAAAGAGGTCTTGTGCCTCATAGAAATCAACAATAAAGAGAACAATTCTCTCTTGGAAAACTTTTCACTCTCTTTAGTGTTCTTGAGTTTTCTTCCCTTTCTCTTAAAGATATTTTTGCTTTTTTCAATTTATTCTAGTTTGATTCATAATAGTAGGATAAATATTAGAATTTTTTATAATATATATATATATATATAATTTTTTTATTGAAAATACTAGATATATCCTTCTGAAAAGGTACAAAATAGAGCAACAAAACAAGTAACAAGTTTTCTGAAAATAAACTGAAACTATTTTGTTAAAAGTGATGTTTTAATAAAGTTTTAAAAAATGGGGGTTTTTATGTTACTTAAAAACTCCGGTCAAAATATGTAATTTCCTCTAAAAATAACTAACAACCTCAAGCAAAATAATTTAAAAGGGTCTTTATTGATTGACCCCTCACTACTTTACGTTTTACCCCCTCATCTTCCCACTTTTTGTTAATGGGAATTGTCCCAATTGAATCTACAAGTGTTTGCGAAGAGCTGTAGCAATTTTGCAAAGAGTTCAACTAGCTATACTTTGAAAATGGCAAAAAAGATTTGACAACTAGTTTGCCTTCTATGGCACATCATTTTCATTCAAATATTATTGTAATATCTCAAAATTTATAAGTCAATAATAAAAAACTTTTAAGTTAATAATTAAACAAGATGATTATAATTAAGTGTCAAATAACTTGATCAACAAAGGTTGACTATTATCAGAAATTGGACCACTCAACTAATCTGACATAGATACAATAAACTTCAAAAAAATTATTTCAAAGACAAAACGATTAAATTAGACGATGAACTTTTTGTCAAAATGTTAAGGACGTCAAGAAGACTTAAAAAAATAATAAAAAATAAATAAAGATAAACAATAATAGTGTTAATAATAAGAAGAATAAAATGATAATAATAATAAATGATAAATAATCAAATAATTAATTATTTTATAGTGTCATGAATAGTAAAGTTGATTGTTTTTATTAATTAACATATTTCAAAAGTGTCATGAATAAAAAAGTTGATTAATAGTGTCATAAATAATAAAATTGATTAATAGTGTCACGAATAGTATAGTTGATTATTTTAATTATTTTAGTTAATGTAATTAATTAAAATAATTAACTAAACTCTATCTTTAATGATGATAGTAGTTTTTAAACCACCATCATTAATTAAAAATGGCTTTAAAAGACATAAATAATACTCTCCAACCACCACCACTATCATCTTTAATTAATTAAAGAGAATAATATAATTTTTTATTAAAATAAAAATAACTTTAAAGTATATGAATAATATTTTTCAACCATCATCACTATTATCTTTAATTAATTAAAGAGAATAGTATCATTTTTAATTAAATAAAAATGACTTTAAAGTATATGAATAATATTTTTCAACCACCACTACTATTATCTTTTTTTTTAATTAATTAAAGAGCATAATGTCATTTTTAATTAAGTAAAGAGGGTCTTAAAGTACATGAGTAATATGTTTCAAATCACCATCATTAATACTTATAATTGCTTGCAAACAAGTATATATGACCCCCCTTGCCTCTATTATTCTAACCTAACCTCTACCATATCTTAAACACTAGCCTTAATAATCAAAGCTCTACTGTAAACAAAGAGTCTCTCCCCCTATTCTCTTCACACCAAATTGAAGCATTTTAAGTGTGCCTGATAGAAAATAAAGAAGACGAGAGTTTGGAATAAATAGTAGCTAAAATTGAAGTATAAGTTCTCTCCTTAGTCTCTTTAAAATTCTTTTTAATTCTTTTTATTTCATACAAAGTTTTAATTATATTATGACTTAAAAAGACCAGACTTCTTTAAGTAAGTTTTTGAAAACCATAGAATGCCCAAAAAAATTCAAACCCTTCATCATCAAAGACTGGTTGGAATAAGTTTTTCAACGCCTTCGGAACCACAAAATTTTGACAAACGTAGCCTCTGAACCAAGACAGAAATTATTACCTAATATTAGTTACAGAGTAGTAACTTTCGTACCATTTCTGGAATGGTGTAGGTACGATCCAAGGAACTGTCACTTCTATGTCGAACCTTGTCAAGTGTCTTACAGAATAGACTCAAGAATGACTCGAATCAAACACTTGAAGCCCGCGAACCAACCTTTTAAAAATTGTTGTACAAAAATGGATAGATTCGCAAACCAGCAAGTTCATATGCGTTTTTGTTCAAACATGGGCATGGGTGAGGAAAACAATCATTACCATGACATTTTTCATTGCGAGTACTACAAGATAAACCCAAGAATCACATAAAACGAAGTCCCAAAACTCAAGTTATGGCCTCTTAAACTTTGGTATACCGTAGACGCAACTCGTAAATTAAACCTTAAAGAACCCACATCAAAGTTCATCGGCTATTTTGAACCCAATAACACTTTAAAGGTCATTTTGAACCTAATCCAAGTTTAGGAGATAAATTCAATGTCAAGTAAGACTAGAGTGCTTTTATAGGAATCTCACAGGACCGGCACCACCACGAGCATCAAGCAACATAAAGAACGTATAAATCGAGGTAGAGATGATTTCCAACTCACACACTCTTTAACCGTATTTACTTACATATTATATATAAATTGGGCTAGGCGATAGTGCAATGTACCCTTTATTGAACGTATGATTAAATGTTTATATTTGCATTGATTATGTAAATAATTAGAATATGATTTGAATGTATGTTGTTTACTATGATCATATGCACGTGACCATGATAGATTTAGAACATATACATGATGTTGCTCACACATGGAATGATGCGCACGTAAATTTATTAGGTAAGTATTGTTTACGAGAATATGTCATTTTAGAATTCAAGCATGGTAAAGAAATGATTAAATGAATGTTACATATTATACTCATATGCAGAAATCGAGATCCCCTCATGGAGGATCGCGGTCCTGCATTTTGTAGCGCCTTAGGACCGTGGTCTTAAGGAACCAATAGCTTTGGTCTCACACGGCGATTCCCTAACCCTTGTTACACACAGAAAAAATTGGAAAGTGTGCAACACAAAACCCTAACCCTACACACAAATGTGCGGTGCTCAAGAAGAGAATTAGAAAGTTTCTATTAACCGAACGTCCAAACCAGCCAATCTTTGATCCCTAAAACTCTATTTAAAGGGCTTTTGTGCTCACATTCTCTTCATCCCAATGAGAACTGATACGTCCTTCTTTCTCTCTCTCTCTCTCTCTCTCTCTCTCTCTCTCTCTCTCTCTCTCTCTCCCCCTCTGCTTCTCTCTTGACATTCTTTCTCTCTTTGGGGCTATTCTAAATAACAATTGGGATAGAAGTAACAAGGTACCATAGAAATTTTGTAGCAGTTGGAGTTGAAGTATCGAAGTACTACTAAAATTCAGATTTGTTCAACTAGGATCTCAAATCTTTAAGGTGGAAGTGATTTCTAGAATCTCCACTTTGTTGTTTTAGATTAATGAGATATTCATGCACATTTCAATCTTAGTTTATCATGCATGTCTTAATTTTAGTTTAACATGTCATGTTCAATCATTTATTAAACCATGTCATGCTTAGACTTCGCATACTTAGGTTTATTTTGATACATGATGCATGAATGTAATGATTTCATGTTTTCATGTTGATACCATGTCAAATCTTATTTAACTTGTTTATGATTTTTGAATATGGGATTAAATAAAAGATTCAGATAATAAGAACTATGTACTGTCACAATGATCTACAGGGATTGCTATGAGTGTTCTTTACATGTAATTAGTTCACATGGGTGAGGTCCCAAAATATTTAGTATATGGGGGAGACCCTAAGTCCAATGAAATTTGACATAAAAAATGTTTTTTTTACTCAAATGAGGTATTTTGACAATAACATCACTGATTGAAACCTTTTCAGTCTAATTTACAACTAAAAATAATCAATTGTTTGAAACGTCTAATGATTGAAAGTGTTTGAATTTGAATGTTTTATTAGTTTGAAATAATAACTTGTTGGTTTTGAATGATCCATTGGGTTATGTGCTAACTTTTCCTAACCTTATCTTTTTAGGAAACTGGACTTTTGAAGATGCATGAAATTAGCAAGATTACTTTCAGAAAGTTTCTATTTAATGAAAGGACATGTTGCCCAAATTTTGAATATTTTGTTGTAATAGTTTTATCTAAGTTATGTACTATTTTATTTATTCAATAAATAAAGAATGTTAAAAATTTCTTTTATTTCTAATTGCTTTGTCTTGTTAAATTAGTTATTCAAATCTAAGTTAGTTAAATACTCTAAGTATTTAATGAGACTTGGAATAAAAGAATTAAAAAGTTAAGTGTGAGTCACTTGTAAAGTAATACTGACCTGGACCTGCCTTGTGGTTATGTCCAAATAAGAACTCGAGCGTTCGGGGTGTTACTCGCAGTGTAAATTGTGCAATTTACATAAGGGCATGATTGAGATTTTGAAATGAGAGAATGTTTAAATATAATAAACATTGCATGGCTCGATTGGAAATTGTGGAAGGAAGAAATGGCAAAATAGGTAATTTGATGCAAATAGCCATGGTTTAACTGGAATTGTGGAGTGGCAAAATAGGTAAAATAATGAAACAAGGCATGGGCAAAAATGGCAAATCACAACAAATTCCGTTTAAGCTGTGCGCATGAGGAAGAATTGAAGGGCAAAATGGTAAATTAATGCATGAATTAATGGCATGAAAGGAAACAAATTATAAAACAATTTCATCAATTTTCGTTTAAGTTCATATTAATGCCTAATTAGGTTTTTACGAGTCTTATATGAGAAAATCTATAAAGAGACCCTCGTAGTATATTATTCTCATTATTTAGTCAAGAGTTTTAGAATTCAGTTGAGTCTTTCATTATTTGACGAGCAAACGGGAAAAGAAAATAGAATCAGGAGAAGAACTGAAGAACAAGATCATGCTTCTATTATGGTTTTCTATTTGTTCAACTCTTTGATTTGTGATTTCTCCAGTATGTCTGACTAAGTCTTTTAAATTCTAGGATGTAATTTCAATTATATGAATCTTTAATTCTGATGTTTTGTTTTATATTTTGTGTTCTTAATATTGTTTATCTACTGGTCATAAATATATTGATTTCAGAGTATTAAACTAATTCGGGAGAGAGATTTAATAATTGAATAATCAAAATATAGACCTAAAATAATCAATTAACCAAAAAGTTATTGATTTTTTAGGAAGTTGCATAAAAATTAGGATTTTAATACATTAGTTTGTTGATTGTACATCTCGGGATGGGGTATTAGGGAATTTGACTAATAGGTATTAAGGCGTCTCAAGAGAGGGTTTTAATAAAAATGTTATAACCTACAAAATTAAGAACCAGATTAATTGAAATAAGAATTGAAGGGCAATACTTGAGATTTCACAATCCTAGATATTTAATTCATATAGTTTTTAATTCAATATTCATTTGTTTTTAATTCACTTTTGATTTAATTTAAGTTTTTAATATTTAATTTAATTGTGAGTCTTAATAAAATTGAGACTAAAATTAAATTGGAATTTGAGATTCTAACCATAAACTGTTCCCTAAGGGTGATATTCAATCTTCACCGTATATTACTATTGCGATCATATACACTTGCGGAGTTATCAACAATATGTATAATAAATTAACATATCTCTCTAGAAACTCTAAACCATAAGAAAATACCATGTTTAAATGAAAATTTTGTATATGATAAGGGCTTTCTTATATTGTCAAACAACTTGGTGATATCTTTAGAAAGGCATTGTAGACTTTTCTAGCATTTTTCAAACTAAATATGACCACTTAAACTGTTACACAGGGCATGTAACATGAGTTTTACCATTATACAATATTAATTGGAAATAACGAAGGGAAGGGAAAAGAGAATAAAGAACTAAAATGACGCAGATAATGGTAATAAAAAAGAAAAACCTAAAATGACACATGCAATATAATACAAAAATATACTTAGTTGTGATGTAAATGTTAATTCATGACCCTAATTAAAAAAAAAAATTGAAAGAAGTAGATTTACACACAACTCATGTAATTGAAAAGAGTTAATTTAAACTTATTGGGGTATAATAATTAGAGATGTGCATACATTTATAGAGGTCAAATACGAATTGCTTCTAGGTAATTGGTCTTCACATATGCATGTGAAATATTTAATTTGATATATGAAAGAAAGACAAATAGTCCTAAATAATGTGTCCATGTATACTCCTAGACATCAAATAAAAATATATATGCTAAATGTTAAATATTGAAAGCAATTGAAGTTTGAGAGAAATTTGAGAGGAATGCAAGAAATTAGACTTTATTGAGAGGTGTGTTTGGACACACTAATTTCTTTAATCCATCCATCCCTTATTATTACGCTGTTAGCATCATTTAGTCATTTAATATAACACTATTTATAGTATTATACGTATTTTTTTTCAATGAAAATATTTAAGTAGAAATTTTAAATATTCATAATAATTTCTCAAGAATCTAACTAAGTAATAAACCTATAACTCCAAATTAATTTCTAAAATTTTAATATTCAAATTTCTATTATGATAAATAACATGACCAAAACTAACATGAATTAAAAACAACAGTAGCTAAATCAAAATGAAAAATCCAATTTAATTAATCAATTATCTAGTAATTTCAATATGGATCGTAGGCCCACTAAGTCTCCGTATACTTTATTTGTAAGACAAATCAATAATAATAATAATAATAATGAGAAGTGAAACAAGAGGGACACTTTCTCAGTTTTAAAATGGCGACAAAAGAAGAGTATTTGTTAAAATTCAATATGGAAATCATTCATATGCCATAGGGCATATCATGTTATATGAAAATAAATCTCCAGTAAAATGTTGTTTTATAAAGGGTATTTTTTTAGAGAAATTACATAAAATGTGTGTACCTTAATGTGTACCTTTTTTACACATTAAAATCAGAAAATAAACTTATTCTCATTAATGTGTATACCTTTTTTTACAAAGTTTCACATATAAAATATATTGTTAAATAATATCAGTTATACCGAAATATATATATAACTCAACGCTAAACAGGAAAAGAGTGCGGCTATGGCGAAGCAAAAGCTTTTTCTCCTCATCTATGTTTTAATCTTCTTTCCTATATTTCAAGAACAAGATCATTAACACAAGAAAACCCTAACCATCACTACACGTAGAAACCATTCTCAAGATCAAACTCGTAAGATTTTCGATCGGATATGAGACTAGACTGAAGAAGCCAAAGAAAGGAGCTATTCGCTTCTGAACTTTCAGGTTTGAATAACTGATTCTCTATTGTGTAGCGTCTGTTGTTTCTTCGTTGTGTTGCCACTCTGTTGCCCAAGTCACCATTACTCTTGTTACTGGTACTCACCACTGGCTCTTTGTTCCCTTTTTCTATTACTTGCCATTGTTGATCAGCCAACCTATCGCCCCATCAGTGTTGTGTTCCATTGCTTTTTCTATTCGTGCGTCTACTGCTGTTGCCCTTGTTGCTCGCACCTGCTACACACTCTCGCACCTGCTACCCATCACCATTCTCTCCTACTACGTTTCTTGTTCATAACTCTTCTTCTACTGTTTATTGTGGTTCCCTGTCGCTATGCTGCTGCTTTTCATCCTCTGCTACCATTGTAAGGTGTATCACTACTGACTACTGCTATTTGCTTTGCTATTGCTGCTCTTTGCTACCATTTGGTTTCTTGCCATTCTACTGTTGCTTGTCATCCTCTATTTTTGTTGCTAGATGTATCACTGCTAGAACTATTCTTTTGTTGATCTACTTTGTCATCACCTTCTTCTTCTGCTTTGCTGTTGTTTACTTCTTCTACTTCATTGATCACCTTCGCCACTGTTGTTTGCTTCTTTTGCTTCATTGATTGTCGATCGCCATTGTTGTTTGTTTCTTCTGCTCTATTAGCCCCAATGAGAAAAAAGAAATAGTTGTTGTTCCAATTTCATAAGTATCAATGTTATACCAATGTAAAGTATCAAAAGTATACCAATGTTATATCGACTATATACCAACTATATACCATTGTATTCCAATGTTAATTAATGATTTTTATAACACTTTATACCAATGTTACACCAACTATATACTAATGTTCTACTATTTTTTATAAGCTAAATGTTATATCAATGTTATACAAACTGTATATCAACTTTTAGTATACTAATAGTAGTTAATCAATGATTTTTACAGCACTGTGTATTGATGTTATACCAATGTTATATCAACTGTATATCAACTTTTAGTATACAAATAGTAGTTAATCAATGATTTTTACATCACTGTGTACTAATGTTATACCAACTGTATACGAATGTTATATCATTGTTTATAAGCTAAATGTTATATCAGTGTATATCGACTGCATGCTAAAGTCATACTATTGTTTATAAGCTAAATATTGTACCAATATTATATTGTGTAATACCCTAAAAACTCTGTACTTGATGCAATGAGATCCAATGTCTATTTAGTAAAATTTGGGTGTAAAATGAAACCAAGCTCATTTCGAGGCTAAATTTGGCAAGTTTCCAAAAGTCTCCTTTGGTGACCCTTAGGAACCCAAAACAACCTGAAATGAAGTAAGGTGACATGAACCAACTAATTGGACAACATATCCAAAAATTAGAACAATTGGTCAAGATTAAGGTTTTCATTTGTCAAATGCCTTTTAAGGGGTTCAAATTAGAAAGAATTGACATTTAGGGTACTTCAAGGAATCGAAATGACGCGAAACGAAACGAGATGACTTGAACTAATAAAATAAACAACATATCCAAAAATTAGATCAATTGGCTAAGATTTGGATTTTTATTTCATAGTGCCTTTAGTGGGTTATATATAAGGAAAGTAAATGAAAACTAATTTGGCGAAACTATATATTGAAATTATTAGTTTTTTCATGTGATTCCAAAATTATAGGTTATAAATGATAATTCCTTGTAAATAAAGAAATATTAATTTTTTTTAAATTTTTGTAGACCCATAAATGCATGGCCACCCCTAAATATGTGCAAGTCACATGGGTGGAACACCATGATCATGTACAACCTCACCTTACTCAACCTCAATAGGAAGCTTCCATTATTTGAAACCATGAAAAATGATCTCATGTGCCATGTAAATGATCAAGTATGCCCACACCTATAGAAACACGAAGAATGATTCCATGTGCCAAGATAAATGATCATGTATACCAAGGTTACATACAAAACGTCTCATATGTGTGTGTGGGGGCACACATGTGACAAACCTACGATAGAAGTTTAGTGGAGAGTGGTGATTTAGAGAAATTTAAAAAGATTCCTTCACCTAGGAAAAATGAGAAAATAGAAACTTATCTCATGCTCACATGTGGAGCCAAAAAGGAAAAAAAATCAAAAAGAAATAAGAAACATTCCAAAGCTTTGTTTCTGTGTGCCCATATTAAAAACTTATTTGATTTCATGAATCACAACATATTAGAATGTTTCCCTACTGATAGAGGACGTCCAAGAAAGATTAGAATGTATTTTTAACCTTTAATTGTGTTCACACACATAAAAAAAATAAATAAGGTTCAAAGATTTTGCTCACACTTGGATTGGAAACCTAAGTGGTACCACTTGCCCAACCATGAACTCACTTGCCCAAATTATGAGATTTACTTGCCCAAACTATGAGATTTACTTGCCCAAATCAATGCAAAACGTCCTCATTGTGTATGGAAAGATTCTCATTGTGTGTAATATCCAAACCATCCCCATGGTGCTCAAGAACATCTATATAAACCTCCTCTTGCTCACATTCATCTCATCCCAAAGCAAAGAGTTGATACTTCCTTTTTTACTTGTTATTACCCTCTTCTTGGCACCTTTTCTCACTTTTATTTTCTCTCTTGTGTGAGAAGTTCTGATTTTAGTATTTTAGAGAGTTGTATTTATTGGTGGTTAAAAGTTCTTGAGGTTCTGAAAGTGGAAGATAAGGAGAACCTTTTGCTGGATTCAACAAGAAACTCAAATTAAGGTGGAGAAGATTTTTTAAACCTCTACTTTGCTATTTCAAGTTTCTAGCATGTTCATGCATGTTTAAATTCAGTTTTTCAGCATGTTTTATTTCAGTTCAGCATGAATAATCATATTTAAATTTCAGTTTAGTATGTTTTTCATGTTTTTAATTATTCATGATATCATGCCATGCTTAGATTCCATGCTTAGGTTTACTTTGAAATTTCAAACATGGTATGTATTGTTTCCATGTTTTCTTGAATGTTTAAGTTTTGAAACTTGATATTCTGATTTTATTTTATGAATATGTGAATTTGAATATAAAAAATTGAAGGTAAGAACCATGTACTGTCATAGTGATCCGTAGGGATGTTATGAGTGTTCTTATCACATGCTTAGAATTGTAGTTGCAGGGTGCAACTAAGGGGTACTTGGTACATGACGTCTAATGAAAAGTAACAAAAGATTTATTTTTCCTCCCTAATGAGGGGGTATCTAAAATGGGAACATCAAGGGAATAAACCCCTTTTCAGTCTTAACGTCAATTACAACAAAAAAGTTGTGTGAATCACTTAATGCATGAAAGTGTTTGAAGTTGGATATGCTATTGATTTGAAACAATAACTTCGTTGTTTAATGAATAACCCACTAGACTATGTGCTCACCCCTCTCTTTAATATTTTTCAGGAAATAAAATACGAAGACCATGGATGATTAGAATTTTTTTCTAATGTAAGGGTATGTTGCCCAATTTTGATTTATTAAACCTTCTGCTGTATTTTATTTTTGAGTTATGTACTCTCTTTTTATTATTTGAATTTCAAACATGTATTCCTTTATTTTATTTAATAAATAAAGATTGAAGTATTTATTTTATCTCTCTTGTAATAGTCTTATTAAATTAAAGTTAAATTATTTGGGTTGTGTGCTTATTGAAAAATAATAAAACTTAAGATAATAAAATGTGATACAAGTTGTGTATTTGTAAGTGTAACATTAGACCCAACCTGCCTTGTGGTTGAACTTAAACCTGTTTCTTGGGGGTTGGGGTGTTACATATTAACTATATATCAATTTTATACCAATAGTATGACAATAGTTTATAATAATAATTTTTTATATATTTTAATATTAAAATTTTGATATATGTATAAAAATAAAAATATTGATATTTATTTAATTATTTCCATTTGTTTTGTGTGGAATGTGCTTTTCCAATTTTTTTAGAGGAAATTACAAAAAATGTCAGAAAATAAAACTTAATCACAATAATATCCCTTACTTTTTTTTTTATAAAATTTGAATCATATTGTACAACTTAAACTATTATCAATATATTGGATATTAAGATTTGGTTTTCATATTGCTTCTTCTTCCATTCTTTTTTTTTTCAAAGAGATTTTTTTTCTCGCCTTTTTCTACAGACCTTTGTGTAAATTGAACCAGAAGAGAGCCATCAATGACATGGCTGGTTGTTTTTCTTCTTTTTCCAACTTACGTCGTTTCTCCATCGCTGATCTCTTTAACAAAACCTTTTTTCTCAAAGGTAATAATATCACTTCATCGATGAAACCCCAAACTTCATCTCTGTCTTGTTTCTCATCTACTTTTCCTCTTCTATTCATCCCCATGTATGAGGAAAAGCTCAAGAAAGTAGAAGCCATATGCAATCCAGTCACAATGGTCAGTGAACAATGCATGTTATTTGATTTAGTAAATGGGAGAAAAAAATAAAATGAATTCAAGGTAAAAGAAGAGTACTCGGCTAGAGCTTTGCGAATAGAACTGAAACTATCAATTTGCAATTTCACAAGACGTGGACAAAATCAGGCAAAAAAGAAGGATCATGCAACAAAACTTCTTTCAATCGATGCAACTATTCTAGTTTCAAAGGTTTGTCCATGGTGAATTTAAATGAATTCAAGTAGCCCACCATTTTTCTTTCTTTTTTCTTTTTCGAAAGCCTAGTTTTGTTCTGTTCAAATTTGTTTCATCGTTGTGCATAGCGAGGCAGAGAGAGAGAGAGATAGAAAGAGAGAGAGACTTGAGGCTGAAATAAAATTAGAAACACTAGTCGTGTTGCATTGGGTTTTGTGGTTGAGAAATCGATGAGCGAGGGTTTGAAGAGAGATTACCAAGTGTTGACAGAGATCAACCAGGGAAGATTTAATACGGTTTTTTGGTATTTCTCTTCCATTTTTGGTGAGTTCTACGCTTGTAAATCAATCGATAAACAACTCCTATTAGATTTGAGATCATGCAACTTGTTGGCGGACATCGACATGAAAACGTTGTTTAGATCTTCAATGTTTAGAAGAGTCGTCATCTGCTACTCACGCCATTCTATTGTTAGCCCATTGCCAATCGTCGCCACTTTGCTGTTTCGCTATTTTTCTTTGTCGATTGTCAATCATCGATCCGTCGATCACGGCCAGTTCTAAAGGCGGAGGCTTGTGGAACTTGTGACTGGTTGCTTCAACACTTCTGCACCATTGTTGGTTCAACGTTTCTCACAGACCTTGTGATTGGTATACAGTGATGAATACAATGATGAATACCAATGTTACTGAATACCAATTGTATACCAATTATATGCCAATTTCTCAAAAGTTTACCAACTATATACCAGTTTTTCTAGCATTGTACACTAATTTTCCGTACTGTATACTACTTACATTTATCGTATGCTAAGTTAAATGTTATACCAATGTATACTAAGAATATATCAAAGTTATATTTTTTTTTGTCGTAATTATACTAATGTTATATTAATTGTATATCAACTTTTGATATACTAATAATTATTAATTGATAATTTTTATAATACAATATATTAATGTTATATAAATAGTATACTAATGTTATACTATTATTTATAAACTAAATGTTATACTAATATTATATTAATTATATATTAATGTTATATTAATCAATAATTTTTTATATTTTTAATATTAAATATTTAATACATGTATAAAATTGAGAATAGTAATATTTATATAATTATTTTTATTTTTCATATATAAATGTGCTTTCTTTCTTTCTTTCTTTCTTTTTTTTTTTTTTTTTTTGTTTTAGTGCTGGTTAAACAAAATCATCGTGCTGGGCCTAATGAACAAGGCCCAAAAATTCTTTCGTTCCCCTTTCCGAAACCCTACCTTCCTCTATAAAAAACCAAAACCTTCGTCTTCAACATCATCAGTTATTAGCTGTCTTTGCGTTTAGTTTCTTCACGCCTCTCCCTGTTTTCTTTAGTTGCTAACTCATGTTTCCGTGTTTTTCTGTTTATTTATCTCGATTTTGTGCCTTTGGCCTGGGGTTGTTGACTGGCTTTTCGTTTTTCTATGCTGGCTTAAATGGTTTCAAGAGATCACTTTGATGAAAATCTCTTGTGTTCCAGAAGACGATCTCTTTGAGGTGTCGGTGATGGTAGCACAATCCTCTAAGAAGTTCTGAGTGATTTCTTCCTCTCTCTCTCTCTCTCTCTTCTTTATTTTTAGTATATATATATATATATATATAATGATTTTTCTTTCTTTTGGAGTTTGCAATACGGTGCTTGTGGTGGCTTGGAGAATGGTGAGGTGATGATAGAAATTCATGGTCTGTCAATCCACTGATATTATAGTGTGATGTAAAGCATGAATCCCGACAGGTTCTGATCCTATTCTCCTCGAATGAAACGCCTTGATTCTTCATTAATGTAGAAAAATAACACGACTCTTTTCTACCTTTTTTATGAAATTATTTTGAGTAGTTCTGTTTGAAGATCTGGGGTTTGGTTTCAATAATCTTGAACTTTTTCCTAATATCTCTAGATTTACAGTGAAGAAAATTTCCTTTTGTACCAGAAGACAAGATCTTTCTGTTCACTCAGTGGTGACGACAAGATACTACCTATTGTCTTCTTGATCTATTTACGGATTATTTGTTTGGGAAGTTTGCTAAATCTTGAGCTTTTTGATGATTTTTTTTTCTTGTTCTCCTTTGATGATCTTTATTTTTTGTTTTTTAATGAAAAAAATGTAATTCATCTCAAGCTCATCTCCTCAGTTTCTCTTTAAAATATTTTTTAGTTCTATCATATGTTTTTACTATTTTTAAAAATCAACAGTGTTTTTCCAAAATCTGTACATCACTTATTTATTGATAAATAATGTTATGCAAAAACAGAAATAAAATGTTTATGAACAAGAAATACATTATAGAAAATTGAACATATTAAGTTAATTCTTTTTACTATAATAAAAATTATTTGTATTGGCTATAAATTAATTTAAAATTTTAATATATGATAAATATAAATGTAAGTTTACATTTTTAATGATATAAAATTAAATTGTTATATATATATATTTTTAATAGTTATCTTTTATTTTAAAAAGAACTAAGTAGTTTAAAAAGTAAAGAAGAATATAAATATAGGAAAAAGAAAAAAATAATAAAGAAAAAAAAAGCGAAAGCACGTTTATTTCTTGTGGGGTGCTGCTTGGTTTTTTCGCGAATTAATCTGATAAGAAATAGGACACTTTTGGCCTGTTAAAATCTAGTTGTATACAGTCTCGACTCCATATTTGACAAGGTCAGGATAAGTGCATTTTACCGATACCCTCACTTTGTCACAATCTATGCGGATAATAAATTACTTTGTATATTATTATATATCTATTTTTTTAAGATGAAGTCTTCAATTGAAATTACCACAAATACTAAAGAGTTGTGGTAACTCGTGAAGCTGTTTTTTAAAATTTTTTTCTTCGAGGTCTAGGTCTGGCAAATTAGTTCGCTATAGCCAAATGTGGAGAGGTTGCAACCTCGCTAGAAGAGCTCTTGTCAATCCTGAAAAGGCCTACTGCACGGACGAAATTCTTCTTCCAAGAGGGATAGCAAATGAGAGTTCATGGCAAGAATTTTCGTGTAGAGGACACTACTGTTTGCGCAGGACCTGACCTATTTTCCACACGTCCCGTCGTAAGCCAATTGATGTCTAAAGTATTGGAAAGTTATCGTTTGAAGCCCGACGAAGATGCGCCAAGAACTGTAGCCTATAGTACGTAGATGCGCGCGGAGTGAAGAGATAGGATAGGTGAACTAAAAACATTTTTCATAAGCGTAGTTGAAAAGAGCTGGAGTATGCCTTCTTGATTTGCTGCATTGCACGCCAGAAAGGGCATAAGGAGTCTGTCCACATCTCTCTTCGCAACAGATTAACCTTAAGTGGGTTGAAGACATGAGGAAGCTTCAAGTAAAAGCAATTAAATTTTTGAGGGAAGTTATAGCAGCGAGCAAAGCCATGAATAAAACATAAAAGTATCGAGTATCGGGGAGGCCTAAAGCCCATTTTTCTTCAAAGTGCTTGGTCATAACTTAATTTCACTAAGAGAACAATATATTTGTTGAAATGCCAAGTGACTCTATCTCCCCTAAACGAATGACACAGGGTATGTATCCATGGCTAAGAAAGAATAAATATTATATTTTTTTGAAGTTTTTGAAAATTTTTTATTGATTTTTCTAATTGGTAATGGGTATTGGGTAGAACTTTTATCATTCTCAGTTACAACATTTATCAACGAGAGTTTCATTCCAACATCCTTTGTCCCTTAATATCGAATTGGAAACCCAAGTGACACTGTCTATCTTCCTAGAGTAGAACGTGAAGGTAATTAGGCCGGGGATTCATGGGTTTTCCCACGTTTCATTTGATTCCTGGCTCCAATTTTCCATCTAATTCCAAAATTTAGAAGTTTCCCAGATAATATATTTCTCCCATCTTCAAAATGGTCTTTTGTCTTATGCTACTGCCTTAGTAAGTTCTTCTTTGCTTGCTTGAGAGAGAGGCCTTCTTTTTTTAAAATTTTATTTTATCAAATATTAACCTCCTAACCCAAAAGGAGAAGGTGCTGGTAATAGATGAGAAAGCATTTTCTATTAGCCTTGTAGATTACAAGCGTGTCATGAGCAAAATAACAATTGGGAGATTGATGACCCATTGTGTGAGAACTAAAACCCCTTGAGTCTATTGACCATACATTCTCTGCTGATAAAAGGAATAATAATGCTTATGAACAGAAGATAAACACAAGGTGGTTAGGTGGATAGCGGATTCCCTTCCCTTAATCCCTCGATGGTTCAATGGATTTGGATGCAAAAGCATTGAGTTTGACTTGACCAAGTTACACTATAGAGATGCAAGAGGGAAGCCAATTCCTCCATTTATCTGAGGAATTAACCAAAATTTTTGCGCACGAAATTGTTGAAACCCGGTTCCAGCCTATCATACAGTTTTAATGCAGTATTTCTTCAGCAATCAAAATATTAACAGTGATCTGTTGACCTCTATTGAAAGAACAATTTTAACAAGGACCTATTCATTTATCAGTAATTCATCTCAAACTATTGGTTATTAGGATTTAGAATATATATTTCGTAAGCAACTGTACATGGCTGATTGGGCGCATATCGTTCAAAGAGGTGAAATTATTTACTTTAGGTACTAAGGAAATGATGGAATGCTTCAATTTCGGATCATTGTATCCTGTGTTAAAAAATTTGCTCTATTGTGGAGAATGGAAGGGGACACAAAACCTATTGGGAGAACTCAAAGTATTTGAAGAGGAAGGAGAAAAAAATGAGGAAAACTTAGAATGTTTTGTTTCTTCAACTTGATTTCAAATGCTATGCTTACATGAGTTTATAGAGTGCTCAAATGAGCATCAAACATTTATGACATACATGAATCTTATGAACTAAATTTATACATGAATCATAATAAATATTAGTGCATGCATATAAATTAATGCACATACATGAACTATGCAAATACATGAACTAAATAAATGCATAAACATGTACCAAATTCGAATGCATGAATCATGTTTAGTATAAATACTAACATCCCCTCTTAAATGTGATTCATGTTTATACCAAACTTCCCCTCTTAAACATAAGTCACCTTGTAGACACACCAAGCAAAGGTCGTAACTTGGTAAAAGCATCAAGCCGAAGGGGCTTAGTGAAAATATCAACAATCTGATCTTAAGACTTCACATATTTCAATTGGTTCTCTTTCTTTGAAATGCAATCTTGAATAAAATGATACCTTGTATCAATATGTTTGGTGCGATCATGATGGACTGGATTCTTCGATAAGGCAATAACATACTTATTATCAAGAAAAATCTCAGTAGGCTCTATTTGCACCAATCTAAGAGCCTGTACAAATTTCGAAGCCAAAGTGCATGACAAGTACAAGAAGTGACAACAAAATACTTTGCTTCATATGTTAAGAGCGTCACAATAGATTACTTCTTTGAGCTTCATGTGAAAACACTATCTCCAAAAAAGAAAACAAAGCCACTTGTACTTTTTCGATCATCCAAATCACCGGACCAATCACTATCACTGTATCCCACAAGCTTAAAATGTTTAGAAGATGAATAATGCATTTCATAATCTAATGCACCTTTGAGATATCGTAAAATATGCTTGGCAGCTTTGAAATGTGACATGGTAGGAGCTTCCATGTAACGACTAACTAGTCCAACAACATAAAGAAGGTTCGATCTTGTACATGTCAAGTAGCGCAAACTTTCAACTAGGCTTCTGAACATGGTTGAGTCCACATCTGATCCTGATTTATGCTTTGATAACTTCAACCCATATTCAATAGGAGTATTAACAGGTTTGCAATCACTCATGTTGAATTTGTAAAACACATTTGCACCATTTCCAGATTGGGAAATAAAAATTCCATCATCCATTTGGTGTACCTCAATGCCAAGGTAGTATGTCATGATACCTAAATCGGTCATCTTGAATTCATGTGTCATTGCCCATTTGAAATCTTCAAACATGTTTACATTGTTACTTGTAATCATCAAGTCATCCACGTACAAGCAAACAAACAAAACATCATTGTTAAGTTGTTTAACATAAAGTGCATATTCATAAGGACATCTGATATAGCCATTCCTTTGAAAATAAGTATCAATTCTTGTATTCCACGCCCTCGGTGCTTGCTTCAAGCCATATAAAGCTTTCTTCAACTTCAGGACTTGATGTTCATGTCCTTTTAAAACGTATCTTAAAGGCTGTTGCACATAAACCTCTTCTTCAAGAAACCAATTCAAAAAAGCAAATTTGACATCCATTTGAAATATCTTCCATTTCTTATGAGCAGCTAAAAAAATAAGAAGTCTGATAGTTTCCATTCGAACAACAGGAGCAAAAACCTCATCATAGTCAATGCCGTGTTGTTGAGTATACCCCTTTGCCACTAGTCAAGCTTTGTATCGATCAACTTGACCGCTAGCATTTTTCTTCACCTTGTACACCCATTTGACACCAATTGCTTTGTGACTTGCGGGAAGGTTTGCAAGTTCCCATGTGTCATTTTTCTTAATGGCCTCAATTTCTTCATTCATGGCATGCACCCATTTTCTATCTTGCACTGCTTCTTCAAAACCTATAGGTTCACAATCAGCAAAAAGGCAGCAAAGAGTTAATTCACCTGTTTCTTCATATATGTCACTCAAAGACCTCATATGTTGTGGTCCTTCACTGGAGCTTGCTTCTAGTGATGTCTCTCCAAGTGTAGGAGTAGGAGGTGGTGGTGGAGTAGCAACTCTTTGAACAACTTCTTCTTCTGCATCTTCATAAAATGGAAGAAAATCAAAATCTTCACTTTGACTGGCCCAGTCCCATGATGCTTCTTCATCGAAATCAACATCGCGACTAATTATGACCTTTTTGGTGCTTGGGTTATAGAGCTTGTACACTTTCGAGTTAAAATCATAGCCAATAAAAATGTACTTTCCACTCTTTTCATCAAGTTTGGAACAATGCTGATCAGGTACATGGGCATAGGTAATACTGCCAAATACCCTCAAATGAGACAAATTAGGCTTATGTCCACTCCAAGCTTGTTGTGGTGTCTAGTTCCACACACTTTTTGTTGGACAACGATTTGATAAATAAACCCCACATTCAACAACTTTTGCCCAAAATTCTTTTGGCATGTTCTTACTTTTCAACATGCTTCTGGCTATGTTAAGAATAGATCTGTTCTTCCGTTCAACAATACCATTTTGTTGAGGAGAGTATGGAGCTGTCATGGGGCATCGAATTCCATGAGATTCACAGAATTCATTGAATGCATTTGATGTAAATTCACCTCCTCTGTCAGATCATAAGGACTTGATATGGTACCCGCTATCTTTCTCCATAAATGCTTTGAATTTCTTGAAAACTTCAAAAGCTTGTGATTTCTTCGAGACAAAATAAACCCAAGTTTTGCGACTGCAATCATTAATAAATAATACAAAATAATTATTTTTACCAAAAGAACTTGGCTTGATCGGGCCACATAAATCAGTGTGAACAAGCTCTAGTAGTTCTCGGGCTCTTGTTATACTTTCTTTAAGAAAGCTCTTTTTGGATTGTTTTCCAAATAGACACCCTTCACACAAATGATCGGGATGATCAAACAATGGCAAACCTTTCACCATGTGCTTTTTCGCCAACAACTTAAGCCCACCAAAGTGTAAATGCCCAAGTCTTAAGTGCCATTTCCAAGATAAATCTCTATAGCAAGTTTTCATGCGCTTAGCCATGTCATTTTGAACATTCAATAAGAACATTCTATTTTTGGACATAGGAACCTTAGCAATTAAATTGTCATATTGATCTCTTAAAGAAAGACTATAATCTTTGATAACAACATTATAACCTTTCTCTAAGAGTTGTCCCAAACTCAAGATGTTACTAGTCATACCCGACAGATAATAAACATCACAAATGAATTGATGTTTTTCAGACTTTAAGCAAATCAAAATGCTACCTTTTCCTCGATCAGGAATTTTGGATGAATCACCAAAGGTAACGTTGCCGGTCACCATGTCATTAAATTCCACGAAAATCAATCTGTTGCCACACATATGGTTACTTGCACCCTTGTCCAGGTACCATGTACTGTTCTGTTCATCTGCATCTCCTTTAAATGCCAAAAGTAAAGTCGGTTCCACAGCTTCGCTAACATTCGAAGCGTAACTTGACTTCTCCTTAACAGTTTTGCTATGACATGCACAAGAATAATGACCATATTTTTGACAATTATAACATTGAACTTGAGAGTTGTCATACTGTTTCTGTTTGTAATTATTTTGCCTTCCACATCCCCTTGAAGAGCTATGAACATGGTTATTATCTTCTTTGTTGAATAACTTTCCTCCACCTCTTCCTCTTCCTTGACCACGACATCGACCTCGACCATTTTTAAATCCATGTCCTTTTCCTTTCTGGTTCTACTCACTATTGCTTTCATTTTCTTTTAATGAAAGCTTTGTTTGCAAGACATGCTCCACTAGCTCCTTATTCTTTTTCAACATTTTTTCTTCATGGGCTTGCAAGGAACCCATAAGTTCATCAATCGTCATAGGTTCCAAGTCTTTGGATTCTTCAATGACTATTACAATGTGATTAAACTTCTCCGTCAAAGATCTAAGGATCTTTTCAATCACCATGATGTTACTCATGGTTTTTCCATACCTTTTCATCTCATTCACAACAACTAATACTCTTGTACTATAATCTGAAAATGATTCAGATTCTTTCATGTGCAATGCTTCAAAGTCGCCTCTTAGACTTTGAAGACGAACACTCTTCACTTTATCCATACCTTTAAAGGTACGATCAAGAATCTCCCATGCTTGCTTAGAGGTGGTTGCTGTAACTATCTTCTCAAATGTTCCATCATCAACTGCTTGATGGATGGCAGTAAGAGCCTTTTGATCTTTCTTTCTGGCGGTTTGCAAAACATCATTCTCATTTTGAGTTAGAACAACATTGTCTTTATGCTCATCGTAGTTCGTGTGTACTATTTCCCACACACCTTGAGAACCAATCAAAGTCTTCGTTCTGATACACCAATTACCAAAATTTTCTTTGGTAAATTTAGGAACTTAGAATGGAACCAAGTTATTCACCATCTTCTTTTCTTGACAAGGACCTTCTCAAATCTCTAATACCACTTTGTTGGGAGAACTTAAAGTATTTGAAGAGGAAGGAGAAAAAAATGAGGAAAACTTGGAATCTTTTGTTCCTTCAACTTGATTTCAAATGCTATGCTTACATGAGTTTATATAGTGCTCAAATGAGCATCAAACATTTATGACATACATGAATCCTATGAACTAAATCCATACATGAATCATAATAAATATTAGTGCATGCATGTAAATTAATGCACATACATGAACTATGCAAATACATGAACTAGAAAATACATGAACTAAATAAATGCATAAACATGTGCCAAATTCGAATACATGAATCATGTTTAGTATAAATACTAACAAAACCATTATAAGTCTGGTAGAAGTTGGTAGTGAATCCATGAAAACCAAGGACTTTGTTTGGGGACATACTGAATACTGAGCCTCGTATTTCACCTTAGTTAATGAGTCTATCTGAGTTTTGTTGTTTCCATATATAGTTAGTTTTTGGGAAATTCCTCAATAATTAGGTAGAGATTGGAAGCTTCAAAATTTGAATGACAAAGATGAGAGAATTGTTTGATATTAGGCAGTTTTTTTATCATTCAATGTGAAATTTAAATTAAAAATAACTTTCTTAGTATTAGTTTTCTAGTTGATGTTGTAAATTTAGTTAGTTTTGTATTTTAAAAACTAATTAGAAAGTAAAAACTAATTAGGACTCTTTTCTTATATAAATCTTTATTACGGCCTGTAAGATTGAAAGTGAGAATTTGAATGTTGTGTAAGAACACTTTTGTATGAGAAATTTTGGTAGATTTGATTACCGATTGTAACCTATTTGCATTATCTCATAGTAGATTATTTATCATTTTTCATAGACATATGTGATACGTCGAACCACATTAAATATGTGTATTCTTGGGGTTGATTCAATTTGCATTAATTCATATTATTGATTATTTGGGTTTATACACTTATCTTAATTTGATTTGCTTGTGTTGTACAAAACAAATAGGTATTTAAGCAAGGATTATTTGGTATTTGGTCTGCTGGTGGGTGCCTGTGCCTTGTTGCGCTATAAGAACATTTATCAGATAATTTTTTTGTATAGTCTCTACGTGTTGAAGAAAAATTAAAAAGGTAACTAAAAAGTAATTGAAGGAAGTCCTAAAGTAAGTAAAAAGAGAGAAAAAGAGTTTGTCCTTTTGTGCCTTCGAAAAATCACAAGATTTTTGGCTCTTGGCTTGCTGACCAAAAAGAAGAGACACAAATTTTGTTCAACCACCATAGATAATAAGATATTCAATGGTATATGTGAACTCTTACAATATAAGAATCGCTTGAAGTTAGATTTCAGTTATGTTTTTTTTAATGAGTTCGTAGTGACGAGATCTATCTAATGACCAAATCTAATTATCAATATGGCGAGTAATACAATGACTGTATCAAATGCAAAACTTGATATAAAAAATTTAATGGTAAGAATGATTTTGACATGTGATAAGTGCATGTTCGAGATATTTGGATACAACAGAATTTACACAAAGTTTTCCTTAGTCCAAAAGGAAGACCAGTGACTATGTTAGATGAAAATTGGAAAGAGTTTGACCAGTAAGCATGCAGTATAATTAGATAGTGAACGAAAGAGGTTATAAATAGTGTTGGACATGATAAATTTGTACCATTGATCAGGTTTTAGTTAGAAGATGAAGATATGACAAAGTCACTCACAAATAGGCTGTATATAAAGAAATAGTTGTACATGTTTCAAAAGAAAAAAGGTGCAACTATGAATGAACACCTCAATGAATTTAATGAAATTATTGTAAATCTATTAGATATTGGTATGTTTTCCAATAGTGATATCATGACTTTTGGTTTCCCGGACTGCATGTGACAGGCAGTTCGTTTGATGCATCAATTGACCCCTTTGCTCAAATTAGATTGGGATAAAATTTAGCATACACGTTCTTGATATATCCAGTGACCACACCAAATTTAAGCTCAAACTACCCATTTTTGGTCAGTCAAGTATCTCTTACACTCTGAGTCTAGTCACATGAATTTCCTGGGTTCATGATTTCTATCATATTTCAAGTGTTCATTTCCCCCATTAAACCACTAATCTAAGGGCCATTTCCTGTGTCTATTGCAAGCATGTAGATCATATAACATTATTTCATCAAAAGCCTTTCGAATCAGTAAACATGTAACACTAAAATCATGCTCTACATTTCATCAACTCCTCACATGTATTGTTAAAAAAAACTCAAAAAATTTTCTAAGTCCTAGAACTTTAACTAACAGGGTATATTTATAAGTGTAGTAAATCATATTCACAGAGGCTTATGGTTCGACTCTATACCTCTTTGTAGCCTCTAATGTAAGCTTTAATTACACAAAATCTCAGCTTGATCCAACGTTCCTAACTACTTCAAATGGGGGCTCAAAGTTGCCTTCCAGCACAACTTTCTTGCAAAAACTGATGTAACAGTTAACAGATGGGCAACTTTAACATATTGAAAAACATGTTTAAGGTTTCATTTTTCATTTTCTATCAGTTGGAGGTTGAAGTATACATGAAAAGGAAGAAAATAAATGGTCTTACCTCCAAAATGGACCCTGGATGGCTTATGAACCAGCTACTTGAAAATCAGATCAACTTATGATTTCAGTTTCTGGGTTTGAAACATGGCGAATAACACATTTTCTTGACTATTTTCATCTCAAACGGATGAGGGATTGGACCAATTGCTTCTGGGATGTTGTAGAGGGTGGCAAGGGCTTTTCAAAGAGCCCTAGATCACTAAAACGAATATCAAATAAAGGAGATACAAGATCTAGAATATGGGTGGAAGAAGCTAGAAATCTGGAAATCTTGCTCAAAGGGTGGTTTTTGAAACATGTTGGGGTGGTTTGCATGCCAAATAAGAGTGCCACATGGCCATCCATGTGGCCCCTGTGTTCCCATGCAAGATAACTAGTTGGCACTTTGTATTGGCCAACTCAGAGGTGTGATTGGATTACAAAAACCATGGCTGAAAAATCAGGTTCTTTGCTGATTTTTCTGCTGGAAAATACCCGAAAAATGCCAAAATTTGTCAAAAAAATGAAGGGGAAGGGAAAGGGCTACTCCTTATTTGTTTGCCCCTTACATTGAAAAAAAAACCTTTCCAAAAATAGGAACCTTTTAAATATAGCTACTATCAGATTTCTATTGCCATCATATTCAATTTCCTGAAAATGTTAAGAAGAGAGTGGTGAACACATAGCTCAGTGGATTATTCATCAAACAACTAACTTATTATTTCAAATTACTAACACATCCAAATTCACACACTTTCATGCATTAAGTGTTTCACACAACACGTTAGTTTTAAGTTGATGTTATGACTGAAAGGGGGTCTTCCCTTGATGTTCTCAATTTAGATGTCCCTCTTTAGGGTGGAAAGACATTCCTTTTTTACTTTCCATTGGATGCCATGTACCAAGTAGCTCTTAGTTGTATTTTGCAACCACACACTTCAAGCATGTATTAAGAACACCCACAACACCCACACAAGTTACTACGATAGTACGTGGTTCTTATCTTCACTTTCTTATATTCAAATTCATATAATCATGATATTAAATTAGAATATTAAATCTCAGAATTTAAACATTTAAGAAAGCATGAAAACATACATAGCATGCTTGAAAACTTAAAGGCAAACCTAAGCATGGTTTCTAGGCATTATATGATCTCATGAATGATTCAAAACATGCAAACATGCTAAAGTGAAATTTAAATATGATCAATCATGCTAAAACTGAATAAATCATGCTATAAACTGAAAAATAAACATGCACGAACATGCTAGGAACTTGAAATAACAAGATAGAAGTTCTAGAAATCCCCTCCACCTCAATTCGAGTTTCTTGTTGAATCCGGTAGAGGTTCCCCTTATCTACCATTTTCAGAACTTCAAGAACTTTCAACCACCAACAAAAGCACTGAAAAAACTCACTAGAACACTGAAATTATTTCTCACTTGTGAACCCAACAGAAGTGAGAAGATGCCAAGAAGAGGGCTTAGAACAAATAAAGAGTGAAATGTCAACTCTTTGCGTTGGGATGAGAAGAATGAGAACACGATGGGGTTTATATAGATGTTCAAGAGCACTAGGGGGACGTCTTGGTCAGTCTTGGGTAGCTCACAAAGTTTGGGCAAGTTTCCAAACAAGAGGGGACGGTTTGTATAAAGAGGGCAAGTGTGTTCATGGTTGGCAAGTGAGACTACTATGGATTTCTATTTCAAAAGATATGAGTACAATCTTGTTTTCTAACTATTTGTGAACATAAAAGAGGTTTAAATCATATTCTAATTCAAATGAGACATCCCATATGTGCTCATGGCAAGTTTCCTTTTTCGTTTGCTTGCTTGCTTATCACATAAACACACAAGGAATACTTTTCCATTTTCTTATTTCTTGAACATCAAGCATGGGTGTAAACTATTAGATTTGGGGGACACCATATAATAGTCAAAGATGCTCATCTTGGTTCCAAAAAATTATCTTAATAGGGTTGCTCACATGTGTGCACACACACATGTACATGATTGGGCCGATTTTGGCTTAAGTGGGTGTGGGTATACACAATCAAGTAGGGGTGTAAATGGAAACATGTCTCATGGTTTCTAGACCATATAAAACGTCTACTATTGTGGGTGTACTAAATTATTTGCATGGGACATGTGATCATTTTACAAGGATTCAAATAAAGGAAACATCCCATGGAGCATTGGGTAGGGTGAGGGTACACATGATCATGGTGATCCACCCATGTGACTAGCACATGCTTTGGGTGTCCATGACCTCACGAGTTCACAAAAATCAAATAAAAATTAGTATCTCTTTATTTATAAGGAATTATGATTTATAAACTATAATTTTGGAATCACATGAAAAATCTAAGAATTTCAATATATGGTTTGACCAAAATGGTTTTCATTTACTTCCCTTATTTAGAACCTACTAAAGGCACTATGAAATGAAAATCCAAATCTTGGCCAATTATCCTGATTTTTGGATATGTTGTTTATTTTGTTAGTTTATGTCATCTTGTTTTGTTTCAAGTTATTTCAACTCCTCGAAGTACCCTAAATGCCAATCCTTTTTAATTTGGACCCTGTGAAGGGGGTTTGGGAAATGAAAACTCTAATCTTGACTAGTTGTTCTAATTTTTGGATATGTTGTCCAATTAGTTTGTTTATGTCACCTTACTTTGTTTCTGATTGTTTTGGGTCCCTAAGGGTCACCAAATGAGAGTTTTGGAAACCTGCCAAATTTAGGCTCGAAATGAGCCTGATTTCATTTTGCACCCAATTTCACTGAATTGATCTTGAATTTCATTTAGTTAAATACATAGTTTTTAGGGTATTACAACGGTCTTGCGTCAATGTTCCGAATTCATGTGCAAAAGAATAGAATTAGAAAGTTTACTACACACAAAACCTTACATCCTACAATTGGTGTGGTGGCTTAGGGAGGAAAATAGAAAGTTTCCTATTGACTGGACGTCTAGACCTACCAATCTTCAACCCCTGAAACTCTATATAAGGATCCCCTGTGCTCACATTCTCTTCACTCTAGCTAGAACGAACAAGTCCTTCTTGCTCTCTCTCTTTCTTCTGCTGCCTCTCTTTTGGCATTCTTTCTCCATTCTGGGGCTGCTCCAAATAGTAGTTGGGGTTGAAGTGATGGAGTGCTGCAGAAATTCTATGAAAATAATTGGAAAGAGATTCAATTGATACTACGGTGGAAGTGATTTCTAAACTTTTACTTTATTATTTTGATTCAAATACGAGTGCAGGAGTGTTTGTTTTTCGTTTTGAGATATGCCATGATAATGTATGGCATGATTATACATACCATGAATAGAGATGCATGATTAGAATTTTATGACTAGTGATGCATAATTTGTGTTGATATATGGCATGTTACTATGCTCGCATGCTCAATGTTGTTTAAGTTCAGTTTATTTACTTGAATGTTATTTTTTATCTACTTAATCAAAGATTAAACAAAGATTATAAGCACATACCAACATGATGGCATATTTTCATCATGTGTGTTCCAATCAGGAATTGTGAGACAAATGAAGTGTTCGAATTTGACCCTACTTCTACTAGGATGGATTTGAGTGTCAATAATGGACCTCTCTCCATAAGGATTGGAATACTAGGGCGTATTTCCCTTTAGTCCTTAATGTCAACTATAACAAACTACTATTTGAATCACACAATCTCTTTAAGTGTTTGTTATGCATGTTATATTTATTTTGAAATAATAAGTTAAATTTTTGGAATGATCCACTCGGCACGTAAGCTCATCATTTCTTTTAATCTTTTAGGAAATTGAAATTTAGAGGCAACTAGAATTCCTCTTAGATTATCTTTCTTAGAATTTCTAGTAAATTGTAGGGCATGTTGGCCCAAGTTATTTTTATTTAAATTTTAAATTTATTTGAGATTTATTCCATTGTAATAAACAAAAAGCATTGTACCTTGAAAATTTGAATTTATTAATGATATTGAATTTTTCTTTATATCATGGTGTTGATATTATTATTCATGAAAAAAGGAAACATGTTAATGATTGATTATTTTATTTAGATGTTTCTAAATATTTTTTTTTCTGAATTATGGCATGAGTTTCTAAATAATTAGAATGTATCAAGGGTATGAAAATAGAAAAGGAAAGTGAATAATGTAATATGAGGCCCACTTCCCAAGCGGGCCAAAAATGGAAAGAAAAACTTAATCGGATGACTTCGGCCCAAGCACGAGAGGCGGGGTGTTACATCCCTGCAAGAACTGATATGTCCTTCTTGCTCTCTCACTCTCTCTCTCTCTCTCTCTCTCTTTGTCTTTCTCTGCTTCTCTCTTGATATACTTTCTTCCTTCTTGGGCTGTTCTAAACAACAATTGGGGTTGAGGTAATGGAGTGTTGATTTATTTGATTTGATATGCCATGTATATGCATGATATTTAGAATATTGATACATAATATGTATGAGCACATGAACTATGCTATGCAACATGCTCTAGAATACTGTTGAATGCCTTTTACCATGCTCACATGTTGTATGCATGTTTTAATTCGTATATTGCATGATCTGTCACTAAAAGGAGATTAATAAAGATCTTAACTACATACCGGCGCGGTAAGAGGAATCGTCGTGGGTATTTCCCAACCTGAAGAAGAAATAGAGGCTCTCATTGAGAGGGGTTGGTAGTCAAGTGAAGACTTCATCCCTGAGATAGCGTTATGAATAGGGTAACTAGCCTACGGGGGTTACTATTTTTGACTTAATGGGAAATGCCCAGGAGGAAGTCCTTTTGGTCTTAATGTCAACTGTAAACAAAAATTTTGTTTGAATCGCCTAATTTACGAAAGTCTTTTGACATGCTTGCCTTGTTTTGTTGAAATAATGATTTAAATATTTAAAATAAGGACTTCCTATCCTAACATTTTAGGAAATTAGAAGAACGAGGCTGCGAGATCGCTTTAAAATCAAAGATTCTTTTTTAAAACTTCATAAAGTGTTTAAGATGGGCATGTTGGCCCTCAGTCTTTACTTGTAGACTTTTTTAGTCTTTTGTACAATTTAAAGTTATTTTCGCTGTAACAAATATGAAGTTTTGTGACTTTTGAATATTTTATTTCAATGAATGACATTCAGTTATTTTGAATTTCACATCGAAATGAATGACGTTGAAGTTGATTATATATATCAATAATTTCCAATTGTCTTTAATGAAATTTATTTTATGAGTTGAGTACTCAGGAAGTCCTTTAGAATTTGGGACATAAAAAGAAAGAAAGAATTAATGTGACATATGCCATCGCCCCTTGAGTGGCCTAAGGAACTTCTCAAGAAATGTGTGTACAATAATAGCACGCTAGAGTGCCAGCAGAACGACATAGTGGGACTCGGGATGGGAAGGCAGGGTGTTACAAAGGTGGTATTAGAGCTTAGTTAGTAGGTTACTGGGCAAAGGAACTATTTTGATACCAAAGGTGGTATCAGAGCTAAGGCTGTAACTAACTGGAAAAAGATGATTACTCAATACCAAAGGTGGGAGCTCAGTTAGTAGGTTACTAGGTGAAATGAACCACTCTAATAACAAAGGTGGTATCAGAGCTAAGGCTGTAGCTCATTGGAAAAAAGATGATTACTTTGATATCAAAGTTGGGAGCTTAGTCAGTAGGTTATTGGGCATAATGAACTACTATGATAACAAAGGTGGTATTAGAGCTAAAGCTGTAGCTCATCAGGAAAAAGATGATTACTCGGATACCAAAGATGGTATCAGAGTTCAGTTATTAGATGTACTGGGCATAAATTAGAAAGAGTTGACTTAATCAGGTAAGATTTTTACTTGAGTTAAATTTAAAATACCTACATTCTATTTTGAAATTGAAAATTGTTTTGGAAAGTGTTTTTCAAAAAGGAAATATATGTTTTCAAAAGGTTTTGTTCGAAAACAAAGATTACAAATTGAGATGATAGTGTAAGCCTTGTCTAGAGCAAAACTAAACATTGAAAGGGAGATGAGTTATATCTTCTGAGAAAGTGCAGTTATTTAAATAGACTTCAATGTCACCGCCTGATCTGGAGGTTGTCCCACCAACTCATACGAGTAGTTGGAGTTGAAGAACACACTTATTTGCCTAAAAGAAAAATTAGAAGGTGGTACTTAAGGGCAACAGAAATGTACTAGAGTACAAAGGTAGTGCCAAGAGTCGTACAAAAATTAGACGAAGGTTGAACCTTTCAACCAAAAATTGAGACCTTAGGTCTAGGAAAATGACCTTAGGTAGAAACTTGGTTTATATTAATGGTGGCATAGTTGATCATAAATGAAAACTTTTAGGATATATGTTAGAGATTGAAAATGTGTGAAAATGAAACACTTGATTGGTTAGGACACGAGATCGAAAGGATCCTATATCTTTGGTTTTTATGTGACATAGGAGCACAAGAATTCGGGGGTATGGAGAAATCCTGGATTCAGAGAATGATGGGCCATGTTTGGTGAATGATCAATAACTTTGGAAGAACTCATTTCCCTACGTATGATTGGTATGGGATAGTCATGTATAGAGAGGCTTGGGAGACCTTAGTTGTTGAGGCATTTGCAAAAATGTTTGGGTGTAGCAAGATCTCTGAGTGGAACTCTATGTCGATGGGCAAGGGTGGTATGGGATGATCAAACTCGGTTGCAAAAATGAAAGCTTGAAATTTTGCTATGCTAGCATGAACTTGTATGATTGTATGATTGCTTGAGTTGATTGAATGCATGCTATAATTGTTTTAAATTCATGTTTTGATTATGAGATCGAATTCTGTACCCAACAACATTAGAGGGCCTTGAAAACCCTCAGACAGAACTTAGAAGCATAAATTGATAGGCCTCTGAACAATTTAGAACCTAGACAAATGAACCTAGAGTCATGATAGTACGAATGAAACAAAAACTTGAGGAAATAGACAAGACAAATGATATAGGAAAGACAACTATTATCACAAGTCTAAAGAAAACATTTGGTATCTTGAGGATAAGGAAGGGCGGGTGTTGTGCCCCAGATTGATATTCTTTTTGAAACTTCTTGTGACACCTTATCGGATACTAAAATGGCTTTTGACTTGTAGATAATGGCAATAAACTGAAAAAATCTGACAAGGGCAAAAAACACTGATGCATTTGATAAGAGAAACCAAAGGGCAATTGTAGTAATAACAACTCCCGTGGAAATTCTATAGCCAAAGATAATAGCAGAAACCACTCGACAAGTGGTCGAGCAAGTGATGAGGACTCTAACCCCAATGTAGTTACAACCCGAGGTTTAGGATCATCAGGTGTCATCGCTAAATGAACTAAAAGTGGAAATCAAGAAACTAGTCGTTCCTTTGAGGCTAACTACATTCGAAGGGATGATAGTTGGGGCCAAATCAATCAAGAAAAATATTAACTTCTAGTGATCCCTAAAGAATTGAAACAAGGAACCGCAAGAGATGTAGAATGAGAACAAAATACTTAATTCACAAACACAACCCAACAGTATAAGAAAGGAACAAGGTAAACAAATGAAAAAGGCTTAGGCTATGCTACTTGTGCAGGCAAATAGGACACATAGCAAGGAATTGCCCTCCAACACCTGCTCAAGCTTGTCAATAGCAACAACCACAAAAATAGAATCAGGGCTAGGAACAAAATTAGGCCAGAATGTTTGTTGTTGCTGACATTCCTGAAGATCTAGTCCCTCAATAGTGACATTAACAGTATGTTAGATAAATAATTAGGTTGAAATTTATTTTTGAAGGGAAGGTTGGATGTAATACCCAAATTTTGACAGAATTATCGGATCGAATTTAAGAATTTGACTAAAATATAATTTTTTAGTGTAAAAGATGTGTTTCCAAGTGATTTATTAGAGCTACCATTGGATAGAGAAATAGAATCCAAGATCAAAGTCCACGTTGGGACTAAATCCTTAGCAGTGCCACTACCAAAGAGCATTGGAAGAATTGGTTAATTTAGAGACCTAACCAAATGAACTCTGAGAAAGAGGATTCAACAGACTCAGTGAATCACCATAGAAAACCCAGTGCTGTTTATGGAAGAGAATGATGGTTGTGTGTTGACTGTCAATAGTTAAACCCAGCTATAGTTGAGAAGTATCCCTCACTAAGGATAGATGACATATTGAGAAGAACCACAAATTTCTCTAAGATTGATCCTAGGGAACCTTAGAGTCAAAAATACCAAGGACAACCTATAAAGCTGAACTATTAAATATACTGGGCTAAAACAAGATAATATTCTAATACCAAAGGTGGTTTAACGAATGGTATTCATAGATCTAAGGTACAGGGTAACTACACAATATCATGACCAATTTGTAGTACTTTTGTGGATGACACCCTAACTTACCCTAAGTCCAAAACTGAACACCTAGAACACTTGGGAGAAGTCAATTCTTGGATAAGTGTTGTAAGTGTGAGTTATACATGACTAAACAAACCCGAATGAACAAGTATAGCAGAATACATCCTGATTAACCCTGAAAAAAATATATGTAAACCAATTAGACGCTACATGAGATTCATCAAGACTTTTTTGAAGGTTAGCCAAACTCGTAATCATATTGACTAGAAAAGGAATCCAAATCCATTGGACAAATAAGTACAAATTTTGAGGATGCAATTCTTTAGGTGGGGAGGGGTAAGGATGTAACACCCATAATTTTTGAAATTTTTTTAAGTATTTAAATCAAATAGAAATTAGACAAAATTATTCTAATAAAGCAATTTTTGAGAGAACTATGTAGAAATGTCAAAAATTTGTTCAAAATTTGATTTAAATGAAATATTAATCTTGAGTAATTTTAATGATATAGAATAGGAGTAATTTCAAGAGAATAGAAATAGAAGTGAGAAATTCTAGTAGCCAGTTAAAATTCTTTTTTCGTGTGCAAGAACATTAGCAAGTTTCACATCATTTTGACGCGTCCCACAAGAAATAGAAACTCATTAGGAATTGGGAATAAATCACAAAATAGAAACCAAAGTTCTTAGTAAGAGTCAAAAAAAAGGAAGAAAACTAAATCTTGCGAAGCAAAACTGTGGTCCTTTCATAGAGGACTACAGTCCTGCATCGAGCATCCTTTGAGGACCGAGGTCTACCTTATCTTCCTCGGTTTTGTAGCAAAATCCTACGAAAGCTTCTTAAACCCTGTCAAGCCATGTGTGCACAGGAGAAAGAACAAAACCCTAATTCATGATAGAAAACCCTAATCCGTGCAAGGGCAATAACAAGTTTCCTATTCATTGGACGACCAAACTTGCCAATCTTCAACCCCTGAAACTCTATATAAGGACCCCTGTACTCACATTTTCTTCATTCTAGCAAGAACTGATATGTCCTTCATGCTCTCTTACTCTCTCAGCCTCTCTCTTGGCATTCTTTCTATCTTCTTAGGCTATTCTAAACAACAATTGGGGTTGAGGTAATAGAGTGTTGTAGAAATTTTGTAGCAACTAGGGTTGAGGTAAGAAAATGTTGTAGAAATTTTGTAGTAATTGGGGTTGAAGTAACGAAGTACTGCAAAAATTTTGGATTACCAGTTGGAGAAATTTGGAAAAGATTTAATTGAGTCTTTAGAAGAGTAATACTACTAAGGTGGAGATGATTTCTATTTTTTATTTTATTATTTTAATTTTAATGAGGCTTGCATGTGTGCTTGAGTTTTGAACATGAATGCTACATGCACATGATTTATTTGATTTGATATGCCATAGATATGAATGATATTTAGAATATTGATACATGATATGTATGAGCACATGAACTATGCTATGCAACATACTCTAGAATACTGCTGAATGCCTTTTACCATGCTCACATGTTGTATGCCTGTTTTAATCTATATTTTGCGTGATCTGTCACTAAAAAGAAATTAATAAAGATCTTAACCATGTACCGGCACGGTAAGGAGAATCACTGTGGGTATTTCCCAACCTTAAGAGGATACAAAGGGTTTTGTTGAGAGGGGTTGGTAGACAAGTGAAGACTTCACCCCTGAGATAGGGTTATGAATAGGGTAACTAGCCTACGAGGTTACTACTCTAGACCTAATGGGAAATGCTACGAAAGAAGTCCTTTCGGTTTTAATGTCAACTATAAACAAGAAATTTTTTTGAATCGCCTAATATCAAAAGTGTTTTGACATGCTTGTCTTGATTGGTTGAAATAATAATTAAATATTTAGAATAATCCATTGAGCTTTGTGTTCACCATCCTATTATAACATTTCAAGAAATTAAAAGAACAAGGCTGTGAGATGGTTTTAAACTCAACGATTCTTTTTTTAAACCTCATAAAATGTTTAAGATGGGCATGTTGGCCCTAAGTCTTTTCTTGTAGACTTTTTAAGTCTTTTATACAATTTTAAAGTTATTTCCGCTATAACAAATATGCAGTTTTGTAACTCTTGAATATTTATATCAATGAATGATATTTAGTTATTTTGAATTTCACATTCAAATGAATGATGTTGAAGTTGATTATATATCAATAATTTCCAATTGTGTTTTATGGAATTTATTTTATGAGTTGAGTACTTAGGGAAACCTATAGAATTTGGGATACAGAAAGAAAGAAAGAATTAATGTGTCACGTGCTATCTCCCCTTGAGTGGCCCAAGAAACTCCTCAAGAAATGCGCGTGCGACGCCAATGTGCCGGGGTGCCGGTAGAATAACATAGTGGGACTTGGGACGAGGAGGCGGGTTTTATAACACATGACTATAATAATTCACATCCACGATAGCTTTGACCCAAGGTGGCCATGTTTCGCTAGATCTACTCTGGTTTGACCTTCTGTAAACCTAATATGTTCTGTAACACCTCGCTTCCCACATCATTCACAATGACCACATTTGTCAATACTTAGAGATGTATAGTATTCGTATTTGGTTTCGTCACATGTCACCATCAAGAATCAGGATATTACTAATTCTCACATCAATAATCTCCTGGTCACACCAGACTACATCCCATAATACAACAAAGTGTATAAATAAGCTAATTCAGAAAAGTGAATAATGGAAACCCTGGGATGATATATTAACTGAAAAATAATTTAAATTGATATCAACAATGACAATTAAACAGTGGCCCCAGGGCTGAGTTTCAAATAATAAGGTAAAATCATAATATAGTTACTGACACTCTAATCCCACATGCCTAGACTACATGCTACCAAAAAAATATAACTTTAGAGACCCTATTAGCAAGGCCGACTACTATTGCGACTGAGTAACTAGACTTGCTTGTTAGCATGAACTTCATCACTGGTTACCTGAAAAATTAGAAGTGGGGTGAGCTCAAGAGCCCAATGAATCATAGGCGATACATTTCAAACATTATTCAAGTCAAAATACAGAACATGAACACACTTATCAAACAATAGGTGATTCAAACAATTAAATTGTTTGGGTTATCATTAAGAATGAAAGGATTTACCTTGGTATCTCGTCATTGGTTCGGGATATCATCCAGAGGTAATATCCAAAGGCCGGTTAGCTATTCGGGACCCTAACTTGGGAGTGAGGTCCTATGTGACTCTCATTCCCATCTCACCACTATCATCGTTATGATAGTAGTATCAATCTCAAGAACAAATAATCTGGGTTAGGGACACCTATAATAACACATAATGGTCGGTTATTGTCCCGGTATGTGGCTGCAATCTTTATTACTTCAATTTTAAAGTGATAGACAATCTTCAAATCTTTCGCATGCTCAACAATATTAAAATTCAAGAATGTGTGAAAGATTGTCGAAGCAAGTAATCATGCATAAGGTCACACAGAACATGTTAATCAACATAACATATTATTTTACACAGTGTTCCTTGTACTTTTGGGTCATAAAACATATGAGCAATCATATATCATACATGCATCAAATTCAACATTTTATTGTTACAACCTAGCATGCTTCTAGCATTTAATCAATATAAAAAAAATCAGGCTCTATATTTTAAAATCAAAATAATACTAAAGAGCAGGGTAATCATCTCCACATATTCAGTTGATTCCCTTGAGTCTTGCGTTGTTGCTCCAACCCATCTTGAGTTCTCAACCTTTAAAGATTAAAACTTTTTTCTTAGTAACTAAAACATTCCCTAATGTTCTTAGATCACAGATGAATGACCCTCTACCCAATACATAAATCAATGTGCCTAAATTATACTTTTCTTCTTAATACTATAGTAGGAAAATGGTGTTACTATGGTAACCAAAGTGATTACTTGAGCAATGAAAGGGCATAAAACGTAATATTGCGATAGTATATCATGTTACAGTGTAACTAAAATGAAAAGAAAAAGAGGAGTTACAATAGCACAGTGGTGTACTGCGGTAACTAGAATGTATTAAAGAAGAATTACTACACTATAACAGTAACTAGAATGTAAATCAAAGTGAATGAGCAAGCAAGGGACGCACTACTGTGGTAGTGGAATGCATTACTGTGGTAACTAGAAAGAAATCATGTAGTTGTATGTGTTTTTCTTCCATATCTTCTTTTCCTATGATCTTACCATCTTAACATCTTTCATTTAATGTCAAAGTATGAAAATTAGGCATTATAATAAGATAGAAACATTATACCTTAAAACTTGCATGAAATAACTTGCTAATGAGTTATGTTTTGATAGAGGCTTCTTGGATCCTTTTGGAACAGTCCAAGGATCTATTTTAATGGTGAGAACAAGTATGAATCTTAGGGATTGTGGGTAGGAAGTTAATTCTCCAGAAGATGGGGAAAAGAAACATAGATCGAAGTTTAGAACCAAATATTACCTTGTAAACTAGCTTAATGGGGTCTATGGCATAAAATCTCAACCTTTGTGTGCTATTCTTCTTGGGTCTTCTTGTGGAACGACTAGAGAAGGAAAGAAGCAAGGGAAATTGACTGAAATATGAAGAGAACAAGGGAGTTCGTTACTTATATATGGGAGAGGGAAATAGAGGCGCCACGTTTGGTGTTTGGATAGATTTGGAAGGCTTTGTGAGATGGGTTTAAATGTATCTAAGAATCATTCTTGTTATCTTTAGTAGAACTTCATCCCAATTTGTGTTCCTTATCCTTTAATACTAGTTGGGTGTGGGAAAACCGTGAGTGGCGAGTTTTGATCGAGTCATATGTTTTAAAATAGAAAAACATAGTGTTCATGCAAGGCATGCACTACTGTGCTAGTGTATCCCATTACCGCGATAATTAGAAGATTTTTTTTCTCGAATTATTACAATCTACACCCTAAATTTAAATTCGTTCTCGAAATTTGAAATAGGGTACCTGAAACGTTTGTCATCTAGAACAATTTTGATCAGATGCTCATGGTGAATAGGTTGGGATTCTTACATCGCATTTCATTTTTCTAATTACCATGTTGCTTCCTCGACGTCGTGTTGCCTCCAAAGAACTTTGACTAGTGGAATGTCCTTTGTCCTTAGACTTTGCACCTTGTGATCCAGTATACTAATCACAAATTCCTCATATGTGGCATCATCTATACTTGTATTTCCTCCCAGTGAATGATATAAGAGGTGTCTAGCTCGTACTTCTGCAACATAGATATGTAGAAGACCTTATGTATTGAGGACATCGGATTAGGTAGATCTAACGCATATTCAAATTCTCGTACTCGTCTTGAATCTGGATTAAAATCTTGGTAACAACTTCCCTTTTTGTCCAAATCTTCTAATAGCCTTTTGAGGACTAATCCTCGGGAATACTATATCTCCTTTTTGAAACTCTATGGGTCTCTTTCATCTGTTTGCATAACTCTTCTGTCTACTTTGAGTTGTCACTTATCTTTTCTGGATCAATTTGACTTGCTCATTTATTTCCCTATCAAGTTAGGTCCTGTAAGCACTTGATCTTCCAACTATGCCCAACATGACGATGATCTACAAGGTTTGCCATAAAAAGCCTTATAGGGTGCCATTTGGATATTTGTTTGCTAGCTATTATTGTAGGCAAATTCAGCTTTATGCAAGTGCTTGCTCTAGTTATCCTTGAAATCAAATACACATGCTGTCAACATATCCTCTGAGATCTCTATTATTCTCTCTAACTGTCCATCTGTCTGTGGGTGAAGTGTTGTGCTCAATGTCAGTCTGATACCCAACTATTTCTATAGACTTTGCTAGAATTGAGATGTAAACCTCACATCTTGGTTTGATACAATAGTCTTGGGTACTCTTTGTAGTCTCACAATCTCCTTAACACAAAGTTCCCCAGTTTATTAACTAAATTTGTGGATCTGGTTAATAGAAAATGGGTTACCTTTGTGAGACGATCAACTATAACCCACACAGTGTCGTCCCCTTTCTAATTTTTAGGCAACTTGCTAACAAAATACATGGCGATGTCATCCCATTTCCACTCTGATATAGGGAGAGGTTGTAGCAAACTTGCAGGTCCTCTATGTTCAGCTTTCACCTGCTAACAAGTTAAACACTTAGAGACATATCTGGCTACATCTTTTTTCATCCCTCTCCACCAATAAGTCTTATGAAGATTCTAGTACATCTTGTCACCTTCAAGATGCATAGTATATTGTTGAGACAACTGCAAGTATATAATATCACAATAATACTATGACGATATTAAACCGAAGATCTTCCTTAGAGAATAATTATGACTCAATAATCCTAAATCCCAGTATACTATTTGTGTTAATTTTATTAAGGCCACACAAATTAAATGGCAATAAATCAACCTTAATAAAAGAGAAATTTAACTAAATTTGGATTGAAATAAATATGAATTGAATATCTAGGATAGTAAATTGCATGTGATCCCCTTTAATTTATACTTCAATCATCTATTCCTTGTTTTTGTAGGTTATAACACTTGTTATTAAAACCTTCTCTTGAGTGTATTCTAATATCTATCAGTATTTTCCCTTATACCCTCTCCCAAGTGTCCTGTAGAATACACCAATGCTATCAACTCAATTTTTCCTGTGCAATCTCCTATAAGATCAAAGATCTCTCGATTCTGTTAATCTTTCCAAGTCTATGTTTTGATTATGGAATCACCAAATCTCTCTTTTGAGTTAATTTAACAATCTAAAACCATCCTATCTATGACCAATAGACAAAAAACAATAATAACACAAAACATAAAACAAAACTCTAAATAAATTAATTAACTTTCTAAATCAAAGGTTCTTACACGTGATTTACATCCTAGAATAAAGCTTTTGGGCAGACATTGAGTTTGTGATACAAAACATTTAAATAAACTCGTAAGAAACCATACAAGAGATGTGATTTCTTTATCTTTTCTTCACTTCGTTCTTTGTTCTTTTTCTGCTCTCCATTCATTTCCAGCCCCTTTGAATTCTTTTTATCTTATTTGTTTATATCCAAGCACTTTCTTCCCTTCAAATCACAAGTTGAAAACCCTAAAAACCTGTTTTAATCACATTACTGTCGTGAATCTCTACAGTTAAAAATGATAGGATATTATGAAAACTTCTTGGCCACTTAAAAATATGAAAACTTGCAAAAATGATAAAAAATCACAGTGTATCACGGTAGTGAATCTCTACAGTTTCCTCTTCTAGTTACAACGTTAGGCTACTACGGTAGTGAGTTTGCACTCTTTTATTCATTTCTTCATTCTGGTTACTATGATAATGCTTTCCTCTTCTACAGTAATCGGTGGTGAATCTGCATTTCTGACTTCTCCAACCTTCTACCTCTTGTACACACATCTCGAATTCAATATATATCTAACCAAAGCTTGCACAAGCAATTGAAAACCTCTCTCAGGCATTATATCATGTGTAAGGATGTATAAAAACAATATTGAAATTCTTTAAAATGATTAGATAAACATGTAATACTTAAATAAATGCTCATGGACCTATTTATAATCAAATATGCCCTTTTTACTACTAAACCCACGCAAAAACATACGCAATATGCCTATGGCATACATAGGATATTATGCAACTAACATATACGTCGTTGGTGCTCTTCATCTATCTACTCTTCCCATTTTTAGGTACACTCACCTTGTTATCCAATCTTAGCATACCATATGTATCAATTTTGAAATCACAGTATCTGCCTTGTTTAACACCTTCAATTAGATCTAAGATCCACTTGTCCTATTTTTGCTCATCCTTGATCTATTGGAGTAGATCTGATTGGCACACCATGGTGAATAACACTACCTGGCTTGTGTTTGTTCTAACACCCTGATTATAACTTTCTATATTGTCAATAACCCAACTTAGTGCATAGTTAGCATATAACACACGCACACCCACCATCAATAGCAATAAATGATGTAACCTTTCTTGACTAAGGTAACTCCCTAATTTGGCATCTTGACATCATATATCTACATGAACCAATCTTCTATTTCATTGTCTAATCCATTATGAATTTGCCAAAATGTGATCTTTAATAGCAACAAGGGTTTTGATATCGACATTGTCTTTCGTACCTACATTTGGTCTAATATGAACATTTGGTTCTAATACCAACATTGTCAAAACCCCTTTGGTGGCCCGACCGACACAATAGCTTGATGTGTAAACCAACTCTGTCAATTCGTCCTATTGCTGTTAAGCCTTAACCTCAACACATTCACCATCCAAATAATCATAACTTAAATAACAATGTCACACACAGCAAAAGTCTTAACACATAAGTTGGACATTCAAAGGTTATATATACATTTATGAAGTTTGTTTATATAGTAGAAACCCAAAGTAGACAATACATCAAAAGCCTTATGCAAATACCTAACTCAAAGTCAACATATTCAATCTTATTCTAGCAGTAAACGTTTACCTTTATCCACCTGAGAAGGGCTTGAAAAATATAATAGAGATTGATGAGCCCAAAAAAAATCACGGGGCTTAGTAAGAAACAATCATAACTTATCACTTAATGCAAGTATTCTAAAAACATATGGATGCATGCTCAAATGTTTACATGATGAATCATAACAGATATCAATCCAACACAAGATGATCATGATCATACATTGGTGAAACACATAAGTCCAGCCTTAGAACTCTCATGAGCCAGGTAGTCCAAAACCAATGACTTATGTTTGCCAGCTATCCCTTAAATACAATGTTATTACAATAATGCATGAGCTCACTAAGTTTCATTCATAGACCTAGATAACGTTTCAAAAGTTTGAGATAGACATAAAAATTTGATAAACCATCCATCACGTGCAAAAACCAACAAAGCACTTGTATAAACTATGTTACCAGAATGCATGTGCTTAAGCTAAAAAAATTAAAGAAAGAACTCACAGATGCACATAATTACTTTCTCTTCTGACCTCAGGAAACCTCAAGCCTTGGAAACTCTAATCACATGTAACACCCCAGAACGCTACGAGCATGTTACGTCGCGAGCAGAAGTAAAATAAATGATTAGTTTATTTATTATAAAATAATAAATAATTTAACATATATAAACTTATTTTATTTGTGGTAATGAAATAGTTGTAATTGATTAATGCATATAAGTAGTAACATAAAATAGTTATAACACATAGTTTTTATGGCAATGAAATGAGTGAAAAAGAAAAAAAAAATCAAAATTCTATAAAGTTATAAATTATGATAAGGATTAAACAATTAATAGATATGAATGTATAATATGTAATGATCTGAATTTTTGGGGATCAAAGTTAATAATAATAATTAAAAAAAAAGACCGAAATCTGTAGAAATGGATGGAAGATCTGAATTTTTGGGGATCAAAGTTAATAATAATAATTAAAAAAAAAAGACCGAAATCTGTAGAAATGGATGGAAGAATGGAGAGGAGCATGGGCGGTGTTGGAGTGGCTTATGAAGGAAGATTTGACGAGGAGTTGAATTGAGGAAGCAGACAGAATGAGACAATGAAGAGGAAAGCACTAGCAGCTTCTCGGCAGTGTTATTAACGTGAAGAAGACGATGCAGAGATGCTGCTGCAGTAGGAATTGAAGAAGAGGCTCGGGTTAGTGGCCAAATTAGTGAGCAGAACAGAAGAAGAAAATTGAGGAAGAAAGAATAACCAGAGCAATGCTCTGTTTGGTGATGACGGCTGCTGCTGTCTCTGTTGCCGGACGAAGGAAGAGGAATACCAGCCACTACTGGTTTTACCATCTGCTGCTGCTACTCTGGGATGTTGTTTGGTGCGCCGAACAGAGGAAGAAGAAGGAAGGAAGAAAAGACCAGCCTTGCTGGTCTTGCCGGCCCTACTGCTAGACGCTCTTGCTACTGGTCATGGAAACTCCAGGTTTGTGTGAGGTGAAGCATTGAACAGAGAACGAAGATGGAAGCAGAGCACGGCTGCTCTGTTGACGCTGCTGCTGCTGCTACTCTGGTTTGTGGATTTCACGAACAGAGGAAGGGGAATTGTGACAATGAAGAACAGAGAAGAAAAGAAAACAGAGCAAGGTGCTCTTTTGCTGATGCATGCCGTTGCTGCTCGGGACTATCATGTTCACAGGCTGCTGCTGGGAATTGTTGGGGCAGGACCGTGATGGGAAACGAGAACAGAGGAGAAGGAGCAAACCAACTCAATTGCTGTTACTGCTGCTGATGCTGGTGCTGATACCGTCGCTGTTACTGCTGCAGCTATAGCTGCTGTTGGCTGGGTTGTTGTTAGTTCTGCTTGATTATGGTCCGTGAGGCAGAAGGAAGGGACAAACAATGATTCGGTTTGTGAAGGAGCGAACATCAGTGGCTGTTGTAGGCTTGAGCAATTCGGCTTGATCAGAAGAAAAGGAGAAGTGCAGGAGCTTGAGCAGCAAACCGTTCAGCTGAACGTTGTTGCTTCTCACATAAGGACGACCGAACAGGGGAAATGAAATGAAGAAGACCATGAACAATAGGAAGTGGTGTGCTTGGAGCTGCCGTGAATTGATGTGTGTGTGATGTGGTTTCAGATCGGAGCAGATTATTATAGAGTGTACTTAGAATTGGGTACTAGTTGGTAGTGACCATGAAAATGTGAAGAGCAGTGCACAATCCAAAGGGCTTGGCTTCGTCGTGAGGCGTCGTTCACATAAAGAAGATGACGCAAGGTAAGGTTTAAATATAAATTCTTTTAGTTTAAATCTTAGTTAAGATTTATTTTAATTAATTTAAGATGCAAAAAGAAAATGAAATTAGGAATTAAAAACCTTATTGAAAATTTGGTGGAAATACTATTTTGATGATTGTGAATTTTTCATTGACATTGGAACATGGATATTGAAGTATACTGACGAATAGGAATTCGGAGTTGCAAATAAAAACTCGAAACACTCGAACTAAGCTTATAATATTTAGAAGTCTTATTTTGTTCGTAATTATATTAATTATGATATTAATAAATTATTTAACTTTTAAAGATTAAGTTATCAGAAATTTAATTCTACGAATGAGTTATAAGCAAATTATTAAAATTATACTTTAGAAGACTTGGAAGAATTTTAATTAGAATATATAAATACTAAAATTGAACAACGATCCAAAATCTGTTGAAACTGAATTCGAGAATACATAATTATCTTAGGAATATGTTGAGCTTAAGAGTGATTCTATTTAGTGTTAAATTTCAGATTTATACATACTAACGTCTCAACGGAAAGCAAGGAGCCCTGAAGATCGGCGAAATTAGGTGGGCGTGACTTCCTTACTCATTTGTATTATACGGATTTAAGATTCAAAACATTTGATTGAATAGTTTTAGGTTATTAGAATTTACTAGGAAATTGATTGAAAATTTTTTGACTTCTTTGAATGATGTGTAATGTGTGATGAACTATTTAATCCATACATAATTAGTTATGACATGATCTTTCATTTAGATTCACTCAATTATGGCATGCATGACTAGGCAAATGTGTATCTAGATCCCATTGTTTATTTATGCACCTTATCATGTGAATTTGCAAGTATAGTTTGGGTTATATGTTTTAGTGTATTTGTATGATGATTGATGTGATTGAGATCGTTTGTAAAACGAAAAATATAAGACGATGGTTTATTAAGAATCCACGTACCAGTGCGATTGACGAGCCGCAAGGCGGATCGTAGGTATTCCCACCCTGAGCTGCTTGCGACAGCTCGAAGTCTTTGGGAGACAGTACGAGTCTAGATAAGTACCCTCGCTTGGACTGTGATACTGAGATATGATTGATTTTAAATGGTACCACCTGAGGCCTCAATGATTATGATTGGATTGGATCATAGGGAATACCGAGAGGTATCTCAATCCTCTTTCGGTTTTGACTTCGACCAAAATTAAATGAATGTTTGAAACGCCTAATATTTGAAAGTGTTTGAAATGTTTTGGATTGGGTTTGTATAATGCATGTGATGTGTAAGATTGATCCACTGGGCTTTCGAGCTCACTCCCATTCTATTTTTTAGGTACACTTGGACTTAGATTATGGTGTCTTACATTAGAAGACTCGCACCCAGATTGGACACCTCATGGGGAGGTGGTCAGGGATAGGTGATTGGGAGGTTATGTTTTATGTATTATATTGGATTGTTTTAATGTGTTTACATTAGTTTAACATCGATTGTTTTATCTTTAAATGACTTTACTTGTTTAAAATTTTGATAAATGAATGGTTTTAAAAGTATTCCTTTGTAGTGCAAGTGATTTATTCGAAAAAAAAATTATTGTGATTTTCTATCTTGCACAACATTACTTTATAGACATTGACTTGATAACAAATGGTTATGAATTTGAATTTTGAAGAAAAATATTTTGACAGAATGAAACCTAACGTAGCATCTCGATTTTCATCGGGCGACGATCCACACGTGAGGTAACACGTGAACGGGGGTCCGGTCGAAAATTGGGGTGTTACATCACATCGCTTGTGTTACAGTCTAAAAAACCTTGGTTCACAGTCTACAATATAATTCAGGGTCAAGTAGCACTTATGGGTCAAATATGTTCTATACATTGTAGATGGTCCATTGACACACCTTTGAGTCAACTTGATTGAAGGTTACACAAATATGCAACTTCGATTTTAGCATAGGCATTTTCTATACTTGGTCGATGTACACTAATTCAAATTGTAGAATTTAGTGAGACTTCATCTTACTATTAATTGCTTCTAAATTTGGTGGAGCTTTTCTAGACCACCCTAGTATCACTGAGATTTTTCTCAAATTTTTTTGAGTGTGTTATGTACTGATCTAGGTATCGTATTGAACCTTTACCCTATTTAAAAATAGACACATAACTAGAGTCATAATTTTTCCATTTTTATTGAGACAAATGAACATATTAGAATGTTTTCCAATTGCATTGATTAATATTTAGACCCTTCAAATAATTCCCAAAATTTTGGTTCACAATTTTTGGACATCATTTGATAGGTTTTTGGAGTCCAAATTTTACACATAGCTGCAGATATTAGAGTCTGCAACTAGGGTCTAGTTTTCAGTTCAATTTCCCCCTTTATCAGACTTTGTTTGTGGTGATTCGAATACTAAGTAATTGGTATCTAAGGGTTATGCACATGAAATTCCAGCCTCATATGACAAACCTAACATAGATTTGCACATTTTTAAAGTTAGGCTAAAATGTTGTGTTTTCGTCAAACTATGCATGAATGGCATATTCATGGATTGATTATGGCTAATCCACTCATGCATTTCCTCTAAAATTTTACCAGTGGATTCCTCATAGATCCATCTTTGGATGATGAAACTAGTTTCAAATCTTTTAGGTCGATAAGCCGTATATACCATGGTTTTCTTGATCGAGAGTTACTGAACAGTGAAGTAGGGCCATTACCCATGCTTTTGTACTTAGAAATTTGACTAAGTGTTGAACCATATGTAGCACCATGGGTTTTTTTTTTTTCACCATTTCTAACTTTTCAAACTGGTTTTGGATACGGTCCTAGCGTTCTTTTCGTTTCATTTCAATCCCCACATCAACAATGATCAATCCCACAAGCATTACAAATCCTAATCACATCCTCACAAATCATTCGATTTCATAATCAAACATCAATTTGACTCAAGGAATGCAAAGTTTACTTTCTTGGATATCTTTACTACACCACAGTTTTATACTAGCAATCCTTCTCCTCAACACTTCATTCTCAACTGTATTGTTCTCCCTGTTCTCCTCTTTCCAACGAGCCTAAGATCACGAGATTTAGTCGAGAATTGAGAGAGATGAGATTCCAAAGTTGGGAGAATAAATGGGATTTTTAGAAGCTACTGTTGTGGCCGGTTGGAGAAGGGTATGGAAATAGTGTTGAGTTGTCTTTTATATCTCAATAGGGGGTTGCCACCTCACCCCAAACTATGCCACATCTCACCTCATCCTCCTTAGATGGTGCTAGCACTTGCTTCCTTCAAGCTCGGTAGCCAAGCTATTTATAGGTGGAGAGGAAATCATATGAGAGAACGACATTCTTTGTCGACCTGTCAGTCAACCACAGTAGTGACTTTTACTACCGTGGTAGTGCGTTCCAATTTTTCTTTTTCATTGCCAATGCGATTCCAATTATAACCCATATGATATGTTACCATAACTACTTTCTAATTTAATTCTCTATTTTTTTTATCAATTAATAGAAATGAGGGTCGTCACAACCTCCCCTCTTTAAGAATCAATTTTGTCATCAAATTTGGAATTATATCAATTACATCAACTCAGGGAAATATTTTTCATGTATTCTTCTCACTCTCAAATGTATTGATCATCGTCATGGAGTTGTCATTTTACTTTAAACATAGGTTCCTCAGCTTCTTTACAGTATGGTCCACAATCTCAAGCAATGTTTCTTTAATAGTTCCATTTGGTTTCAAATCAATGTGTTGCCACTTCAACACACGACATGAATCTTAATAATGCTTCCTTAATATTGACATATGGAATACATCGTGAATCCCTGCCAACTACGATGGTAACGCTAATTGATGCATGGGACCTATCCTTTCTAGGATTTCAAACGGTCCAATAAACTTGGGAGCTAGCATGTCACGGTTCCCAAAACATATTTGTCCCTTTCAAGGTGAAATTTTTAACATCACACGGTCATTAACATCAAATCCCAACATCTTCTGTTGGTTATCTGCATAACTCTTCTGTCGATCCTTAGTTATCTTTAGATTCTTCCGTACTTGATATATCTTTTTTGGGATTTCTTGAACAAAAGTAGGGCTTAATAGAGCTTTGTATCCTAATAATGCTGCATCTCACCTCATCCTCATTAGATGGTGCCAACAACTGCTTCCCTCAAGCCTAGTGGCCAAGCTACTCACAAGTGGAGAGGACATCATATGAGATAACAACATTCTCCACTAACTTGGTAGACTACCACAGTAGTAGGTTCCAATTTGTTTTTTGTTTTTTTTTTGTTTTAATTTCCAATGTGATTCTAATCATAACCCATATGATATTTTACCATAATTACCTTCAATTAGTTCTCCATTTTTTTTCAATTAACAGAAATGAGGATCGTTACAATTTTATTTTATGTTTTCTTTCTTTTAAACTGTGGTTGTAATTATAATTAATAATTTTTAAATTATATTTATTTAATTGAATGACATATTATATTTTTCTTATTAACTTAAATTAAAATTTTAGTTATTTATGTAATATTTTTAGATATTTTTATGTTATATTTTTAATTTTCACAATAAATTATTTTTTAAGTTTAGATAAAAAATACAAATATTTCATAATAATTAATTGATTAGTGATTAATTAATGAGTAATTAATAAATAATCATTTATTAATATTTAATTAATTATTGCAGTATTGATTAATTATTTGTAGTGTATTATTCATTATTTATTTATTAACTAAAAATTAAATGTAATATTAAGTAAATATGCAAAATATAATTTGCATATACAAATATATATTTCTAAGAAAATAGAAAAAAGATAAAAAGACTTCTTTTGGAGTGAAAAATGAAGCAAATGAGATAGAGAAAAAGTTGTTACTTTGTTTTGAAGTAACTTAAAAATGAAGCAAAATACACCGTTAGGGTTGGAGATGACCTAATTGCCCATAAGGGATTTTTTAGTGATTTTAATGATGTCTTAGTCTTGTCAATACTTAGCACCTGCTTCCCAATACCTTGTCGCCTTAGATCATGTTTCTCTTCACCAACAACATTGATGTCAGAGACCAAGACCTTCTCAATTCCTCCATCATTAGTGTTTTCCCCAATATAGATCGGGACCTCTATTTGTTGGTGCATTGGTGGACGATCTAAGCAAGTTGCTACAAGCCTCTTTCCCTTCACTCGAAGTTGTTTCTTTTAGTTCAAGATATGGGCATGAGAAGTCTTCATGGATTAATAATCTTCCACATATAGAGTACAATTGTTCCATTCGTTCGTACTTGAACCAAATGGATTGGATACTTCCTTCCTAATTTTTCAAATTTAAACTTATCATTATGGCACATTTATACTCAAATCGGTCAAAATAGGAATGAACTTCCATTGTTCTATTACATGACTTATACTCATTGTTGGTGATCGCTGCAAGTATACAGTGTCACAAGTGGTAATAACTGGCTGATGGATCGAATGTCATCGTCTAAGAATGGATTATGAGTAATAATCTTAAAGCCCAATTTACTGATGGTATTAATTTTATCAAGGCTACAAAATAAAGGTCAGATTGAAACATAAATGTAATTTAAATCAAGGAAAATTGATTTGAAATCTATATTGATCAAGATTCTAGGATAGTAAAGTCTCATGTGTTCACCCTTTAATTATGGTCTTAAGTATCTATCTTGTGTTCTGTAGGTTATAGCACTTGCCATTAAAACTCCCTCCTAGGTTATCTTAATAGTTCCAAATACCCTTTCCTGAGGCGCACCGGAAAATAACTAATGAAGTCAACGTTCTATTTTTCACTTGCAACCTCCTATCAAAACTAGCTATCTTTAGGCCCATTGGTCCATCCTGATATATAACTTGATTATCAAATTGTTAAACCTCTCTTTCGAGTTAGTGAAACAATCTAAAATCTTCCTGTCTATGTCCAATGCATAGAAAACATTAAGATCACAAGAAATAAAACAAAACATCAATAAAGATTAATTAAGAACTTGAATGGAATGCTCTTGTTTGTCACTCAAAAATTTAAGTTTAGAATCAAGGGTTCACACACTTGAAATTACATCCTAGAATAGAGAATTTAGCTTGACATAATGTAAACAATACATAAACAAGGATTATAAATAATGAAAATCATATTAGAGAGAGACTTGGATCTCCTCATTTGCTCCTTGCTCTAGCCCTTTAGCTAAACCTCCTTGATTTGAAGAACTTCAAAGAATGATGATGGAACTATGTACAATGGATGCTAAGTGATCCAAAGAATGGATTCTCAAACCCTTAGAACACTTCTCTATTTATAGCTAAGGTTTCCAATGACTCAATAGCTTATAAGATGCCTTTTTAAGTCACATTACTGTGATAGTTGTTTGTGGTAATTCGAGTGAGACACAGATCCACAAATCAGGGGACATGTCAAATCGTGTCATTTTGTTGCACTACCCTGGTCGGTTACCATAGTAATATTACTGTTCTTCAATAATTGCCACCCTTTACCACAGTAGGCGACTGTGGTAATGCATCTACCCTGAATTCGATCCTTTGATTAACTCGGTAATGCATTTTCCCAACATTTGGTCCTTTGGTTACCTAAGTAATGCATTTCTGCTTCACATTTGGTCCTCTAGTTACCTCAGTAATGAATTCTTGCTTCACATTTCCTCAATCCATGACCGCAGTAATGTGCTGTAGTAGTGCTTTTCTAGGCTCGTTCTTCATTGGTTACCGTAGTAGTGCTTTTCTGCATTGGTTACCGTAGTACTGAGTTTTCCTACTGAGATAAAAAGTTGAATTGTGAATTTTGGGTCATTTCTCATCATCAATCCATAGTATACCTGCAATTACTTGTTTTGAACCTACATAAACACTTAAGAACCTTCCTTCGACATTAACTCACAAATATAAAAAGGCAAAATCAAATTTACACTGTTCTAATTATGCAAATGATATGGAAATGTGTCTATTAATGCTTAAATGCAAATATGAATGCAAAAATCTCTTAATTCCTACCCAAACCATGCAAAACACATGCAAAATGTATGGGATATAGTTGGTACGCTATGCCACTAACACTCATACCCTCAACTATAAGAACCAATCCCAATGGTTGCCCTATATCATGTAAGAGACATGTTTTCCTTGACCATCTAATGGACAATCATGTATTTGCACCTAAAATTTATAGTTGAGGGGATATAAAGATTGGTAAGCTTATGTCCTAATAATCATAAAAGCTAATTGTTGATGTAATACCCCAAAAAATTGTGCAAAAATTCAATAAATAAAATAAAATAAAATTGTTTGATGAAATAATCCTTGGAAAATCCATGGAATTGTAGTATAAAAGACATATAATTTGATATACAAAAGCATCAGCAAACCAGGACGAAACACAAAGCAAAACACAAAATTTCTCCACTAATTACCACGGTAATGAAAACCCTATTGTGATAATGCTTCGTGGAATGCAAAAAAATGAGAAAATGGAAAGTACTCTAATTACTATGGTAACAGAATTCCCACTGTGGAAATGTGTCAAAAACGCAGAAAATAGAATTGGAAACATAGCTGGACTACCGCTGCAGTGCGTGTGAAATATGCACAAAAATGAATTGGCAAGTTGCTAAAACATTGTGGAAAGCTTCTAAACGTAATAGGAACTTGTAAAAACGATTATTGCTATTCCTTGTGCGTGGACAACAAGAAAATTGGAGAATTAGAAAAGTTTCTAAAGAATTGACACCCCAAACCTTCCAAACAATGACCATTGAGACTCTATATATACCATGCCCCATCACACCCATTCTCCTCATCCGAGCAAAAATGAATCAGTCTTCTTCTTACGTTCCTAGTAGTCTTTAGCACTCCCTTTTGTTCCCTGACTACTCTATACAACAAATAGTGTAGTAGGAAAGAGTGAAACAGTATGCTACTATTCTGCCACAAAAAAACTTTGTGGGCATTCTTTTGGAGCAATAGAAAAGTTTGAATGCACAAACTGAGGGATATCTACCCTATCTCAATCCATATTTCCTGTTTCACAACCCAGAAGTCAAACTAATAGGATACCATGGTTGTAGGGAAGGTAGGAACGATGGAAAACACACCCAGAGAATCAATTGCAGACAGATTACCATGGTAGAGCGATTTGCTATGGCAGTAGTGCGACGAAATTACACAGACTACTGTGGTAGTGAACCAAAAATCTAGTTTTTTCCTTGTGATTTTAATAATGCGATTAATGTGTCACGGGTTATCGTAGTAGCTTACCCTGGTAATCACCCAAGAAATACTATTTTTACCCCTATATAATGATTAATGCGCTAACCTATTTCCCTACCTCAGTATATAGAGTTGAGGCCATATTTTAGCTTATTTAGGGTGATGATCTTGCATATTAGAGATCATACCTAATGTAAGACCATTAGACTATGACCTAAGGGTGTTAGAAACACACAAAGAACCTATTAGCCTTGAATTTCTAGGGTGAAGGATCAAAAGGCCTAGATTATCAAGATCAATGTATTTAGCGTATTAAGATGAAAGTGCTTTCTGAACTTTATCTTATTATTTTGATTCAAATATTATGTATATGGATGCTTGCTTGGTTTAGAAACATGCTATGTTTATACATGCCATGCCTAGATATGCATGCTTAGGGTTATATGCGAATGATGTATGATTTATGATGATATGATCAATTCTATAATATACTATCTATGAATGCATGCTATTTACTATTATCTTGATCTTATCATGCCATTGTTTACCATTAATGAAAGATTAAATAAAGATTCTAACGTACCAGCACGGGGACAAATCTTCATCGTGAGTGTTCCAGCTAGTATTTTTGGGACGTGAACTAAGGGTTTGGGTTTAACCCCTTTTCATCGATAATAACTTTAAAGGTCCAGATTTGACCTCATTCCCTAAATATCGAATATTGAGGCTTAACCCTTTTCGTCTTAACATCAATTGATAACAAGCAACTGTTTGAATTGCATAATCTTTTGAAGTATTTGTTATGCATGTTCTATTTGATTGGAAATAATGGGTTAAATATTTATAATGATCCAATAGGTGCGTAAGCTCACCCTTCCTTTTCTAACCTTTTAGGAAATTTTTGAATGGATGCTTCGTAGTTGGAGTTAAACTCCATTCATGAAACGTTTAAGTTGGGCATGTTAGTACTAATTTTTATTTTATGTTAAAGTTCAGTTTAATGTAATAAAGTTCAAGGGTCCTTGTATTTCATGAATATTCAATTCAATTAATGATATTGATTTATTTTATCAAATGATTTCACATGTGCTTTATGAAATATGTTTAAGTGTTTGTTTCATAGAACTATGACTAAAATCAATAGAATAATGTGACATCGCTTAGGTGTAACCATTATAGATGACTAAAAATCGAGTCAAAATCTCTTACCATTGTGAACTTAGGTGTGACCCTATAATTAAGTTTGATTGTTGCTATTTGCACCCTAATTTTTATTAAATATAGCTTATTTTATTGAATCACCACACTTTCAAATCCAAGCACTTTCCTTAGCTTAGCTTAGTAAGAAATGTGAATTTTTTTATTATATCCTTAATCTATAACCATGAGAAAACTATAAACCCCACCATCATAACACATTTTCCAACCAATTTTTCATAGTTTTTACCATTTCTTATTGTTCATTATCATTGTCCGTGATCAAATTCACCTTACTACATCATTTCTAAACTGTCACCTCTTAGATTTGGGTGTTGTACATTCTCATTGAACAATGTTTTTTGAAACGTTTTTCATTTGAATCCTTTCTTAGGTATATATATTTTTTAATGTTTTAGTTTGTTTACAATCAATTACAATGATGAAAATCATTAAATTTATGTATTTTTTATTGAATCAATTGGAGAATATGATTTGCGTGAGGTAAACTAAAAAAGTTGAGATGGGTCTATTTTGCTTTATAAGGTTGAGAAATTGTGAGAGGGGTGTCAACCTTAATAAATTGAGGACCTTTGTTGATTCTTTGCAAGAAAGTATCATATCTTTATAGAGAGTTTAGCCCAAAACCAATTGAGAGTAGCTTGCATCCCTTGGCATTGTTTGGTCAAACCTCATTGCTTGTACCTGCTTTATCAATATTTGTATTTCTAAATATTAAATTTTGACATGTAATGGTAAGATTAATTAATAGAGGTCCCCATGTTTTTTAGAGTTACTATAGGGAAAGATTTTGGTTTCAAAGAAACCAAATACACCTTTTACCTTTGATCCTACTTCCCTTTCTTCAACTTAAAGTAGTCGTAAAAGACCACTGCCAATAACATCTTTTAGGAGAGAAATGGTGAAAGCGTGATCTAGGTTTGCATTAATTGAGGAAGCTAATACTCAAGACGAGGCCATGACCAATGTGAGGGAGAAGTGTAGAAGGAGAAAAAGCTCCATTAGTATGCAGAAGAGAAATTGGACAAGTAGCAGGTGAAGGAAACAATGTCCATGTGAGTGTTAAAGAAAATGTATCACGTAATGAAGAAAGGACATCTAATGGTACTCCTACCTTCTTGGGAGGCCCATTTATTCCTTTGATATTCTTTAGCTTCAAGAATTTTGTGGTTACATTTGTATAGAAAAATGAGGTTTGTTGTTATCTTATCTTTTTTTTTATTGACCTTTTGCATTCCTATAATTAATTATTATTTATAATTAATAATTGACACTATTATAATGAATAATTGACACCATGACTTTTTTTATGGATAGCATGGACCTCTACTTTAATGCAAAAATACTGGTGGACAATTCCAAGAATGAGATATAAAGATATGCCACCCTAATATTGAAAGGTTGCAACAAATAATTGAAGGGTCAGGATTCAATTCTCTCTTGCATTATTCATATACTATTGCGATCAAGATTTTGATCTTGACAATTATGGAGAGGTGAGAACCGAAGATCAATACATTTCACATCCCATTTAGCAAGATGTCAATTATGCTATCTAATGACTGTGTTCTCCTTCAAATTCTAGTTATCGGAAAAGTAGTGTCGATAAAACTCATGAATCAACGTGACTAAATTATGCTAGCTAATTATGAGGTTTTCTATGTTAGAGGCCGATGGTAAGATAAAGAAGACTAAGGGCTAAACATTAAGTAAAGGGTACATGAAAAATAGTCTTGATGAAGTTAGAGATAGAAAACAAGACTCTCCCCCAATTAAGTTCATGATGAAGGCATATATTTTGGTATCTTTTAGCTTATATATTGATAGTTGACAAGACTTCTACTCAAGTACATGTCTCTCCACTTTAGCTACTACTAGACATAGACTTGATTGGTGAACATGAATGGTGTGTTGCTGCTCTTGCATTTTTATACTGTCATCTTGGCATTGCTACATGAGTTAAGATTTTTCAGATTGCTAGATTTTTTATGTTTCTTGAGGTATGATGATTGTACTACTTAACATATTGCATAAGATGACATGTATAATTTGTAACACCCCAGCTTCCGAAGCTGTCACATACGTCATAGGTGACGTAGTTGTTTCGTAGCTTGAGACGTCATTACTGTCGAGTGTGATCAATCCCGCTTTCTATCTGAGAACTGGGGATATTACTTTTTCTTTACATCATTTATCACATCTGTTAGTTTTACTAGATTATATCCTATGGTACAAAATAAAGTACAAATATAGATGTTTGGAAACAAAACAACAATAATCTTGGGATTACATAATAATTGAAGACATTAATTTATGATCAATCTCGTGGGACCCATGGCCAACTTTTGATAATACAAATACTATCTGGCCTAATGACCAACATTTGACATGATCAAATATGTTAGGTCTCAAGCCCTACAATTGAAAATAACAATTAAAGTTTACTTTTTTTTTTTACATTCATGTGCTAAAACAATGTCTTCAATAGATACCTAAAAAAGAGTGAGTGCGGTAAGCTCAAGAGCCTAGTGGATCATACACTGTACATCAATAGTATTATTTAAATTAAACATTGAACATGCAAACACTTATCATTCATTAGGCATTTCAAACATTTATTTATCAACTGTCGTTAATTAGACTGAAAGGGTTAACCTCTATGCTCCAGATCTGGGGAGAGAGATCAATCTTGAAATTCAAACCCTTCTTTGTGAAGTGGGATCATTCTTGAAACCTAGTCCATTCTGGTGTCAATCCTGACAACCAATTCCAATTATGCATGGAACACACACGAAGGACGTCTGTCCCTGCGCCGGTACGTGGTTGAAATCTTTATTTAATCTTATTTTTGTGTACAGAACATAATAAATATTTCATCATTATTTAGACATTCAATTAGTATGACATCATAAATCAATATTTTCATAAATGAAAACAATGACTTTAAATTTCTGATGTAGAAGATCGTACAAGACGCAACTATAGAGCATACTTTCTCGGTCATAAGCAATATAAATTAAAAAGAAAGGAAAATCATTAAATCAATATTCTTGCATACTTTTAGGCATTCAAACAATGTAAACATCACATATTCAACATTAAAATTCAAATAATACTAGAGAGTAGAGTAATCACTTCCACCTCAATATTTAAGTTGTTATTCCCCCTTGTTCTGAGATTTTGCTTATTAGTCTTCAGGATCTACGTTTTGAAAACATGATTTAATAATTGTCCATTAACAATACATATGTACAGTATCGTGTACATGAATAGTATCGTATATAGGAACAATAGACTATGTATGCATACTGAAATGAATAACAACATCTCCAATCTTAAATAGAGACTAGAGCAGAGTCACTATACTTGCTTTAATTAGAAGAACCCTCCAATTGCTTAAATAGTAGATCTTCACTATTGCTATATAGAAACTGGGGTTTTTCCCTTCGTACTACTATATTTGTTGTCTAAAACAGTTGAAGAACAAGAGAAGAGAAGAGAGTAAGTAAGGAAATTATCTCTTTTTTGCTGGAATGAATTTTCAGAATAAGGGGTGGGGGGGGGGGTTTATACAGATTTTTCTGGCAGAAAAAGATGAAACTGAACAGTAGCTAATAGTTTGTTACTGTAGATACTGTGCTTGTTAATGTAGCTACAATAACCACCGAATCTTAATTTACCTACCGACAAAATAGTGACTGTATTTTTGAATAGAATTTTTTTTCTTAAACTCGAATTTCGGGTACAACACTAAAATTCTAGGTATTACAACCTACCCTCCTTAGAATAAATTTCATCCTCGAAATTTGTATTTATCCACGTTAATGTTGTTTGGTTAGGTATTTTACGTGAAGAGACTTGGATATTTGTTCTTCATCTCACTTTTCAGCTCCCAGGTTGCTTCTTCCAAATCATGATGTCTCCACATAACCTTAACAAGTGGAATTTCCTTGGTCTTGAGACTCTGTACCTTACGATCTAATATTCTAATTGCTGGTTCCTCATAAGTTGCATTGTCTCGAAGTACAACTTCTTCCCAGTGTATGATATGTGATGGGTCTGGTTCGTACTTTCGCAGCATCGATACATGGAATACATTATGCATTGAGGACATTCGATTTGGTAGCTCCAACTCATAGGCACATTCCCCGATTCTCCTAAGTATTTGAAAGGGTCCAACAAATCTTGGTGATAAGTTCCCCTTGAATCCAAACCTCTTAATTCCCTTTTGAGGACTGATCCTTAGAAATACTTGGTCTCCTACTTGGAACTCTAAGGGTCTCCTTCTGTTATCAGCATAGCTCTTTTGACGACTCCGAGTTGTAGCCAATCTCTTTCATATCAATTTGACTTGGTTGTTCATTTCTTCCACCAAATCTGGACCAATAAGAACATGATCTTTGAGTTCAGCCCAACAGGTTGGTGATCTGCAGGGCCTCCCATAAAGGGCCTCATATGGAGCCATCTTGATACTTGCCTGATAACTATTGTTATAGGCAAACTTTGCTAAATGTAGGTACTTGCTCCAGTTGCCCTTGAAATCAAGGACACAAGCTCTTAACATATCTTCTAATATCTGAATGACCCTTTCAGATTGCCCATCGGTCTGAGGATAAAATGTAGTGCTCATGGTGAGTTTGCTTCCTAGCTTTTTCTGCAAATTCTGCCAAAACTGAGAAGTGAACCTAGAATATCTATCAGACACGATGGTTGTGGGAACACCATGGAGTCTTACAATTTTCTTGACATATAACTCTCAAAGTTTCCCAATGGAATTTGTAGATCGAATGGGTAGGAAGTGAGCTACCTTCGTCAAACTATCCACAATCACCCATACAATGTCTTCCCCCTTTTGATTCCTTGGCAGGCCACTAAGAAAGTCCATCGCGATGTTGTCTCACTTCCATTTTGGTATTGGAAGTGGTTGTAACATCCCTGAAGGTTTCTTGTGCTCTGCCTTCACCTGTTGACATGTCAAACATCTAGAGACATATTGGGTTGTGTCCCTTTTCATGCCCCTCCACCAGTAGGTCTTTTTAAGGTTTTGGTACATTTTATCTCCACCTGAATGCATCATATACTTGGTCTGATGGGCTTCATCTAGTATTGTCTGCGTACTCTGTCCATTCTGAGGTACACAGATTCTTTTCCCGAACCTTAAGATATTTTCAGCATCTAACTTGAAGTCACCATGCTTACCCTGTTTAACTCCCTCAATCAGACTGGTAAGCCATTTGTCTTGTCTTTGTTCATCCCTGATCTGGTGCAGAAGATTCGGTTAACAAGACATAGTGTAGAGGTAGGTTTGTTTTTCATTTAGAGTTACACCTAGCCTAAATTCATCGATCAACTGGTACATCTGTCCTTTCTCTTCCTCCTGTTTGTTGAACTCTTTACTCAAGGCAGCCACTACATTAGCCTTCCATGGATGGTAGTGTAGTTGAAAATCATAGTCTTTCAAGAACTCCATCCATCTCCGTTGCCTGAGGTTCAACTCCTTTTGGGTGTAGATGTACTTCAAGCTCTTGTGATCTGAAAACAGATCAAATTTCTCACCATAAAGGTAGTGTCTCCAAAACTTCAGGGTAAATACAATGGTTGCTAACTTTAGGTCGTGAGTGAGGTAGTTCTTCTCATGGACCTTCAGTTGTCGTGAGGCATAAACGACTAGTTGTCTTCCTTGCATCAATACTGCTCCCAGTCCATTCAGTGATGCATCAGTGTAAAGGGTAAAAGTAATCCCATGGGTTGAAGTGACTAGGATAGGGGCCGTAGTCAGTCTCTTCTTTAGTTCTTGGAATGATTGTTTGCACTTCTCATCTCAATTGAACTTAACTCCTTTCCTGGTTAGCTTGGTCATAAGTTCAGCTAGTTTAGAGAAATCTTGTATGAACCTTCTATAGTATCTAGCCAGACCTAAGAAACTCTTGATTTCTGTAACTGTCTATGGCTGTTTCCATTTCATAATAGCTTCCACAATCTCTGGATCCATAGAGATGCCTTCTGCTGATACTGCATGGCCAAGGAACTTGACCGTCTTCATCCAGAACTCACACTTGCTGAACTTGGCATATAGTTGGTGACATCTGAGGGTTTCCAACACTATCCGCAAGTGTTCGAAGTGTTCAGCTTCTATCTTTGAATAAATTAGAATGTCATCTACGAATACCACTACAAAGTGGTCAAGATATTGTCTAAACACTCGGTTCATTAAATCCATGCATGCTGCTGGGGCATTGGTTAAACCAAAGGGCATCATGGTGACCTCAAAGTGTCCGTATCTCGTTCGAAAGGTTGTTTTGTGTATATCTGACTCTTGAATTCTCAACTGATGATAGCCTGATCTAAGATCAATCTTAGAAAAATGAGTAGCTTCCCTCAATTGATCAAATAGGTCATCTATCCTTGGCACAAAGGATACCTGTTCTTTATGGTTACTAAATTTAATTTTTGATAATTGACACACAACCTCATGGATCCATCTTTCTTTTTCATAAATAATAGTGGAGCTCTCCATGGTGATTCACTTGGTCGAATGAATATTTTTTCACGGAGTTCATCCAACTGTGTCTTGAGTTCAATCAATTCTATTGGTGCCATTCGATAAGGAGAAATAGCTATAGGGTTTGTGCCTGAATAAAGTTCAATTTTGAACTCTACCTCTCTGTGTGGTGGTAGTCCAGGTAAATCATTAGGGAATAGCAATTGTTTGAAGTCCTCACTCTGTTTTAGACAATGTAACATGGATGTCATAGGATTCTGAGGTAGTCTTTGCATATCCCCATTGATTTTTACTAACTCTCCAGATGGTAGAGTTAATGTGATTCTTCGTCTTGGGCAATCGATCTGAGCCTGGTGTTGAGTCAACCAGTCCATACCCAGTATCACATCATATTCTTGGAAAGGTAATAATCTAAGGTCGACAGTTACTAGTTTGTCTCCAAATCTTAATTCACATGTACAAACTTTCCGAGTAACTATATTGTCTCCTATGGGAGTGGACACATGCAGTTGTTCTGGTGATGTTGATATCACTAGTTGTAATTTCCTAACTAGTTCTTCTGACACAAATGACTTAGTGGCACCCGAATGAAACAATACTTTCACAGCAATGTTAAATAACAAGAATGTACCTTCAACAACAAGTATTTGGTGTTCAGGGGCATCAGCGATAGCAAATACCCTAGCCTGGTTTTGCCCACGACCCTAGTGCAGGTTTTGCGCCCGACCCTGATTCTGATTTTGCCCCTGGGTGTTATTTTGTTGAGGCAATTGTTGTTGAGGACATGCATTCTGTTCTCCACCTTGACGATTCAAATGTTGTTGCTACTATCGCATCAGGGTTTTGGTGGGACAAAACTTCGCTAGGTGCCCTCGTTGATTACAGTTGAAACATCGCCCTTGACGTCTGGCCAGCTCTAATTGTTCTTTCGTTTTGGCCGATTTTGCCATTGGGGCATTTTGTTTCCATCCCCCTAATTAACATTCCTTCTATTTTGATATCCTTGGTGGTTTCTGTCACCTCCTGGTCTCTTGTTTTTGGTCCTCAACCTTTGCTCAAAGTTCAGCTCTTGTTATATGGTGAATGCCATGTTTACGACTTCTTTATACGTTTTTGGGCAAACTGTCCTTATTAATTTTCGGATCTCAATCTTGAAACCCTGAGTGAAGCGGTTGAAATTCTTCTTCTCTTCACTGATTAGTTTAGGTGAGAACGTAGCCAATTCGATAAATTTGGCTTCATATTCGGCCACCGTCATCTCTCTCTGCTTCAGCTGAACGAAATCCTCCTTCATCTTTGCCAATGTTGCTTCAAGGAAGAATTTCTCATAAAATATCTCCCTAAACTCTTCCCAGTTCATTCTGCTAACATTAACGGTCGGGTCTGCCTTTACCATCTGCCACCAGCTTCTAGCTGGTCCCTTGAATTGATGGGTAGCCAATGCTACCTTGCTAGGACCTGTTACTCGCAACACATCCAAGTGTTCTTCTAATTCTTGGTACTAATGGTCAGCTTGAACTATCCGTAGTACCATAAAACTGTGATTATCCCAGCTTTTTCAAATCTAACAGTAGCTTTTTATACATACATACACACACACACACACACACACACACACACACACACACACACACATATATATATATATATATATAATTTTTTTTGAAAATGATTTTCAAATTTCAAAACAAGAGGTAGGGCTTTCTATATTAATTAGAATTAAAGGACTTACCTGATCAGCAATTTTTTTTTTCTAATCCTTGTCCAAGGCATCTATTGCCTAGGCTCTGATACCACCTTTGTAACACCCCAGCTCCCGAATCTGTCACATACGTCATAGGTGACGTGGTTGTCTCGTAGCTTGAGACATCATTACCTTCGAGTGCAATCAATCCTGCTTTCTATCTGAGAACTGGTGATATTACTTTTTTTTTTAACATCATTTATCACAATTGTTAGTTTCACCAGATTATATCCCAAGGTACAAAATAAAGTGTAAATACAGATGTTTAGAAACAGAACAACAACAATCTTGGGATTACATAATAATTGAAGACATCAATTTATGATCAATCTCGTGGGCCCCATAGCCAACTTTTGATAATATAAATAGTATCTGGCCTAATGACCAACATCTGACATGATCCAATATGGTGGGTCTGAAGCCCTACAATTGAAAATAACGATTAAAGTTTATTTTTTTTACATTCATGTGCCAAAATAACGTCTTCAATAGATACTTGAAAAAGAGTGAGTAGGGTGAGCTCAAGAGCCCAATGGATCATACACAGTACATCAATAGTATTATTTAAATTAAACATTGAACATGCAAACACTTATCATTCATTAGGCATTTCAAACATTTATTTATCAACTGTCGTTAATTAGACTGAAAGGGTTAACCTCTATGCTCCAGATCTGGGGAGAGAGATCAATCTTGAAATTCAAACCCTTCTTTGTGAAGTGGGATCATTCTTGAAACCTAGTCCATTCTGGTGTCAATCCTGACAACCAATTCCAATTATGCATGGAACACACACGAAGGACGTCTGTCCCTGCGCCGGTACGTGGTTGAAATCTTTATTTAATCTTATTTTTGTGTACAGAACATAATAAATATTTCATCATTATTTAGACATTCAATTAGTATGACATCATAAATCAATATTTTCATAAATGAAAACAATGACTTTAAATTTCTGATGTAGAAGATCGTACAAGACGCAACTATAGAGCATACTTTCTCGGTCATAAGCAATATAAATTAAGAAGAAAGGAAAATCATTAAATCAATATTCTTGCATATTTCTAGGCATTCAAGCAATGTAAACATCACATATTCAGCATTAAAATTCAAATAATACTAGAGAGTAGAGTAATCACTTCCACCTCAATCTTTGAGTTGTTATTCTCCCTTGTTTTGAGATTTTGCCAATTGGTTTTCAGGATCTACGTTTTGAAAATGTGATTTAATAACTGTCCATGAACAGTACATATGTAGAGTACCGTATATATGAATAGTATCATAAATATGAACAATGTTAAATAGTAACAGTGAACAGTACCGTATGTATGAACAGTAGACTATGTATGCGTACTAAAATGAATAAGGAAATCTCCAATCTTAAATAGAGACTAGAGCAGAGTCATTATACCTACTTTAATAAGAAGAACCCTCCAATTGCTTCAACAACAGATCTTCACTACTGCTATGCAAAAACTGGGGTTTTCACCTTCCTACTACTATATTTGCCGTCTAAAATAGCCGAAGAACAAGAGAAGAGAAGATAGTAAGCAAGGAAATTATTTCTTTCTTGTTGGAATGAATTTTCATAATGAGGGGGGGGGGGTTATATAGATTTTTCTAGCAGAAAAAGATGAAACTGAACAGTAGCTACAGTGCATGTTACTGTAGCTACAGTGCATGTTATTGTAGCCACAATAACCGCCGAATTCTAATTTTTCTGTCAACAAAATAGTGACCATATTTTTAAACAATAACCATATATTTGAACAGTAACCGTATAGTTGAACAATTTTTTTTAACTCAAATTTTAGGTATTACAACACTAAAATTTTAGGTATTACATAAGTGATCATGACCCTTTACGATTGGGGATGACTAGATGATCACTTTTCTTTTGTTAGGCCATAAATTGATTCAAATTATTATATCAACTTACCCTATATAACAAAATTAATTTAAAAGAAAGAAATTAAGCTAAATGATGAACACATTCACAAAATTCATAGAGCAAACTAGTTGCGCTCTTATGAGGTTAACTAAATCGATCATAAGCTGCACATTGGCTTTATAATTGTGTTGTTGAGCCATCATACATTACTTCAATTACTTTTATCTTACTTTGATTAGGTTTATTAGGAACTTTACATAGACACGAGAGGAGATGAATGTGCCTAAGAAGTTAAATTTTACATCAGCTGCATTATTTGAACATTGTTGAGTCGTACCACCCATATAGATTTCCTTGCTAGTTGGGACATACACAAAGGTTACATCTATGAGAAGTTATTACAAAGTATCAGTACATCCATGAGAAGTTATTATAAAGTACTTGTGCATCCATGAGAAGCTCTTACAAAGTACTTTGAATGGTTCATAGTGAGGAGGCACCCAATTGTTAAGAACCTATAACACAAGGATAGTAGTCATATTGGGTTCATTGACAATGAGTCATCCATGAGAAGCTATTACAAAGTACTTTGAATGGTTTATAGTAAAGAGGCACATGATTGTTAAGAACTTGTAGTGTAGAGATAGTAGTCGTATTGAGTCCATTGGCAATGAGTTATCCAGGTACAAAACATTGCATTCTCCATCTTCATATGTTATGAAAATAACTCTTGTCGTTTATTATTATTTTACTACGATCTCTGTTTTAATTGATTTATATGATAGAAGAATAGGTACATTGTTGTTTACTTTGTGTACACACTTTTACGTGAATAAAGAGATGCAAAATGTATTCTTTGGATGATAAATTAATAATATGCAATATAAATAAACCTTAGAAATAAAATAAATGATGCAACAAATTATAAGTGTAATTAGAAAAAATAATGCACTACACTAACAAGTAATAAACTTGGGGAGCCCTAAGGCCAAACCATAAGGATTGGAATGAGTTTCTAAAGCTCAGGTTTGCTACATGTGATAAAATGAGAAAAATAAGAAACAAACGAGATTATGAGAATATTTTGATAATATAGAAACCATAATAAGATGAAAAAGTTAGGCCATTAGTGTAGACCCAATCATTTCCTCTCTTAGTCCTTTTTGAGTAAAATAATTAAGAATAGAAATAACTAAGGAGCTTTTTCACCCACAATGATGATCCTTTATGCCAAAGTATATTCGAAAGTAGTGTTTTCTCATTAGAGGTATTTATAATAAAAAACAAAGTAAAACTAAAATTCTAATATGTGTGAATGCAAAATGTGAATTCTAAATATGTAAAATATATGATATGACACATAAAAAACTACAAAAGGTCATACTAAGATGAAAATGAATTACCTCAATCTTTAATTGGATTGCGCAAAATCAATTAGACAAAATACGTGATATGACACATAAAAAACTACAAAAGGTCATACTAAGATGAAAATGAATTACTTCAATCTTTAATTGGATTGTGCAAAATCAACTACATAAAATACATGATATAATGCATTGAGTTTAATACAAATTTTAACAAAAGCATAAGCGAACACATGTCACGTAAAAGAAAATACAAGTGTTACCCAATAATTTTTAAGAGAAGAGTGGAAAGGTTCTTCTCTTAGCTCCAACAAAAGACTTAGCTTTCCATGAACTTGAAGGCTTGGGAAAAACAAAAATAAATGAAATGAAAAATGAAAAAAATGAGAAGTAGGAAGAGCTCCAATGTGATAAAGAGAATAATGAACATGGGATGCGCCACAAGTGTGAATATGGGGGTTCTATATGGATTTTCCAATGAGATGATGGACCAATAAGAGATGGTCTAACGGTGATGTAGACGAATGGTACAAGTGGCTCATGATCTATTTGCCCTTCTTGTGTATTACGGTGATAAATTCAAATGGAGGGTAATATATGACTATGCATAGTAAGAAGCATGGGAAAGAGTGACCAATATCAATGAAGGAGGATGTGATGTGTAAGAGAGACTTTCCCTAATAGTGATTATGTGAAAAAAGAAAAATAAGATCCGTTAGGACTAAGCTAAAAGAAAAATATAGCATGTGTGTTCTTGGGAAATTATTTGACTATTCACTATCAAAGTTGGTTCTATCATAAATTTAAATTCATCCATTAGATTATTCTTAGGATCCACAACAAGAAAATGGTGAAAAATGAATATGTTTCCACGTGTCTTGAGATTTCTCTAACTTCCATCTTGACCATTGATACTTCTTGAGATTTGTAAGATCTTCACTTTAATGATGGATGAATGGGATGATGGCATGTGTTATGAATCTAAGTAGGGTGATGTCTTGGCAAAGTTGATGATCTCGAGGCTCTTAAGCTCACATGCTCCATCATTATTAATTTCTCATTATATCTACTTTTTCTACAATTAAAATGATATTGAATAATGAGTAATTAATTATAATCAATTTGTATAATGCATGCGGTTTGATATTAATATCTTTACTTTGAAAATATATGAATTTATATAAAAAGAAGTTAAATATATTTTATAATTAACTACTAAATAATGAGCCTTAAAATATGATAATGCTCAAATATAAGATAATAAATTTAACATCAAAATGAGCATTATCACACATACTTGACATTACATTCAATGAGATGTCGACAACAATTTCTAATTTAAACGTATGTTCAACAATTTTACGATGGATGCTATAATTGATGTGCTTTTTGAGTTGAATTGTTGGAGTGATGAAGCATGAGCTTTGCAACATAATAATGGTCTAAATACCTCATTTAGCTTTATGATTGATAATCGAGGACCATCTTAACCATCCACCACTCAATCTTTCACACGAGGCAAAAGAGAAATGCTTAAAAATAGTATGTAATAACCCAAAATTTTGTCTAATAATTAAAAATAAGTAAGTTTAATGATATTAAATGAAATAAGTTAAGTAAATTAATTTCGAAGATTTTAAGAAATTTCTGGGTGCAAATTATGGGTTGGCAGATGAAAAATAATATATATTGAAGATATAATATAAAATAGGCAAATAAGTAGAATAAATTATTAAAATAAGTAGAATAAATTATTAAAAAAAGAAATAAAGTATATATATATATATATATACACACACACACATTTATATAGGTTAATGTGTGTATGAATAATATGTGAATATTAATACTACATATTATAGGAATATGTATATAAAAATTTGCATAACTGAATTAAAATGTAGTATGCGTGTATTTATATAAAATAAATAAAACATTATATAAATATCAATTTATAATTACATAAATGATTATCTGAAAATAAAATATGAAATAAATAAAAATATATGAAAATGAAAAATGTTGATTATTTAATTAGTGGCATTAAAAATATTAAATAGAAATATCTCTAATAAATACAATATTAAAGAAATAGAAAGGAGGGAATATTAGAAAATTGATAAAATAAAAAGACATATGCAAAAATCATGTTTACATCAATTAGGAAGTATGTAATTGGCTATTTTCGGATAATAGCAACCTTAAAAATCAATTTGGTAATTAGAAACTGCATCCAACGGTCCAAAACCAATCTGCACAATCCAACGAACGAAATCGAAGATCAAAACAGCGCTCAGGAGCACTCGATCAACGTAATCCAACGACCCAGAATCGATCTTCCTCATCTAACGGTTCAGGTTCGATTCTTTGATCGCGAATGACATTGCACTCGAGGATAATTGTGCGGCCCGGATCGGTGTTCAAGATCTGATGCTGCATTCGAGGTCCATCCAACAGTGAAGATCAAAGCCATTTTTTTTAATCGCGATCCAGTGCTACGCTCAAGATTGATCAACGGTCCACAGTGAGTTCGTTAATCTCGATTGTGATTCAATACTGCGCTTGAAGTTGATCAACGGACCACACTGATTTTGTTGATTGCGAACATCCGTGCTTCAATCGAGGCTTATCTAACGGACAAGATCTAAGGCGCCTAATCTATGTTACGATCGAGGAAATCCGACGTCCCATAGCAAATCCAAAAATCTTGATTGCGATCTGATGCTGTGATCAACGACCATAACGGTCCAGAATCGAGGTTTCGAAAATAAAATTGAAAAATTTCGAAAAAATTTGATTAAATCCAAAAAAAATCCAAAAAAATTCGAAAAAAAATGTTTCTAAATTCCAAAAATTATTACAATGCACTTGCTATTTTTCTATGCTTGGGGGGCACGAAATTTTGAATAATTGGCAAGTTTCCTACAAGGAGAACACTAAAAACTTACCATTCTACACTATTTTGAGCTCTATATAAAGGACCCCTAATGCTCACATTGTGTTCATCCCAAATCAAGAGCATACTAGTCTCTCTTGACTCTCTCTAGCTTTCTTCTTGGCAATCCCCCCAGTTCTTGAACTGTTCTTGAGTGTTCTTGAGACTTCTTGAGTGTTTGAAAGCCTTGAAGTAACGAAACTCTATCGAATTTTAGAGGTATGCAGAAGAGACACATTTAAGGTGGAAGTGACTTCTAGCTTCTATTTCTTTATTTTAATTTGAATAAGTCTTGCATGTGTGATAATTTTTTGAAGATGATTGATTAAATATATGTTTTGATATGCATGCTTTATTTATTTGATGTGCCATGAATGTACATGTTATGCATGTTTAGAAATTAAGAATATTGATGCATGTTATACATGAATTGTGCCATGAATAAATATTTAATGATTCATGTTTTGTATATGTTGCATCGATGGTTTAATTCGATATTGTGTGTTTTATCACTAAGAAAAGATTAAATAATGATTCAATCCACGTACCGGTGCGATGATGGACTGTATAGTGTCATCGTGTGTGTTTCACCCCCCGACTCGGCTTGCCAGTTTACCATTTATGATTTTGAACTGGGTTTCCAAGAGTGATCCCACTTTATAGATATTGGGGTTTGAGTTTCCGTTTGTCATTCTCTCTCCCTACGATGTGGAACACAGAGATTAAACTCCTTCGGTCCGAATGTCAACCATAAACAAGAAATTTGTTTGATTCGCCTAACGTGCAAAAGTGTTTGATATGCTTGGTTTGTTTGAATTGAAATAATGATTTAGATGCTTAGAAAGATCCACTGGGCTATGTTGTAATACCCCAGAATTTTGTTAAATAATTTAAAATAAATAAAATAAGCTAAGTGAATTAATTCCAAGGATTTTAAGAAAATCTTTGGTGCAAATTGTGGGTTGGCACATGAAAAATAAAACATATTGGAGATATAATAAAGAATTAGGCAAGTAAGACCTTAATTTGATAATTTAATGAAAATTACAATTTAGTAGAATTAATTATGAAATTTAAGGGATTGCTTAAGAAATAAATAGAAATAAAGTATATGCACATATTGGCTAATATGTGAATGAATAAGGTGTGTGTTAGCATAATAAATGTTAATACTACATATTATGAGAATATGTACATAGAAAAATTTATATAATAAAATAAAAATGTAGTGTACATGTATTTATTAAAAATAAATAAAGCATTATTAGTGTATAATTACATAAATTATTATCTAAAAATAAAATATGAAATAAATAAAAATACATGAAAATGATAAATATGGATTATTTAATTAAAGATATTAAAGAAATGAGAAATTATCTAATAAATATAATATTAAATAATAAAAAAGGGAAAAATTAGCAAAAGAGATGATTTGGGCAATATAACCAAGTTTTTGTCAATTAGAAAGTGTATAATTGCTAAAATTCGGATTATAAAAGCTTTAGAAAGTGATTTGGTAATTAGAAACTACATCTAATGGTCCAAACTTGATCTGTCTGATCCAACGAATGAGATCAAAGCCCTAAACAACGTCCAGGAGCACCGAATCACCAAGATCTGACGGTCTGGAATCAACACGATCGATCCAACGATCCAGATCGAGGCGCACGACATCGATCGCGAACGAAAATCCGAATACTGCACTCGAGGCAAATCTGACGATCCAGACACAACTTGTTGATCGCGAACGATGAGGCGCTCGAAGTTGATCCAACGGTCATGATCAAATCCACCCAATCCGACGACACACAACGCATACACGAAAGCGAGTTCACGATCCAGTGGTGCGATCGAGGACAATCCGAGCGCTGAGATTCGAGGATCCAACTTCGTGATCGATTTGAAATCTGCGTGCGAAACTCGATGCAAATCCAACAGCCCAGAAAGACGCCTTCCGATCCATCGCGAACCGAACGCCGCACTCGAGGATGATCTGACGGACCATGCAGATTTTGTTGATCTCGACCGTGATCTGGTTGATGCGCTCGAGAATGATCCAACGCCTGAGATCGAACCTGCCTGATCCAACGGTCGAAGATCCATCCGCAAAAACGAATTCGTGATCTGTTGATGCGATCGAGGAAGATTTGACGGCTGCGAGTAAGCTGCTCTGATAAATAACCGAAAATCCGAAATTTAATTCGAATAAATCAGAAAAAAATCCAAAAAATTTCTATAACTTGGTTTTCCAATTCCAAACCAACTTGCTAATTTCCTATGCTTGGGGGGCACGGAATTTTGAAGAATTGGTAAGTTTCCAGCACAAACTTGCCATTCTATACACCTTTGAAGCCTATATAAACCCCTCCCATGCTCACAAATCAACTCATCCCAAGCAACAAGAGTTGAGTTTTCATCTTGTGCTTCAAGCCCTCTTCTTGGCACCCCTTCTCACTTTTCTTTTCTCTCTTGAGTGTGAGAAGTTCTTGGTTTGGGG
>JAJIYU010000126.1:0-69727 GCA_030144865.1 Tinospora cordifolia | reverse complement strand
AAGTCATATTCAATCATCAATGAATCATTTCAAGTGAATCAAAATAGATGCTATCAACCATTCATGGAATTCATCTCATAGGAATCTCTATCTAGCATGTTATGGCACAAGTAATCATGTATCAAGGGCATACACCAAAACAATTCCAACCAAGATCAATCAAACAAGTCCTAACATGCTTCTAATCATATCTTAAGCTAACACAAATCATGTTAAGCATTCAAAATTTGGATAAGGCTAGGGAGTAAGAAAATCACACCCACTTCGTACTCTTCAAGCTTGTGCCTTGCTCCTTGCCGTGCACGCCTCAGTTATGGGTCTATAGAGTTTTTAAACAATGTACATGTGTAATTCTAAGGCGTTCATGGTACAACATAAAAACCCTAAGGTTTGTGTTCTTGGCACATGTGTTTCCAATGCACCAAAATCAACACAAAACGGGAAACACTAGTGAATGTCCCATTACCGCGGCAATGCGATCGCCGGGGTCGGCGACATGTGCTTAACATCTTAACACTTGGTCATTAGGTTTAAATCACACACTAACTCAAGGAAAACGTACTACATTTGAGAAAAAACAATTTAGAAAGCTAAGGAAAGACAAGATCTCAAGGTTTTTTCAAGATTTACCTTAGTACAAAGTCTTTTCCAAGCTTGCTTCAACTCAAATCCACCTTCGTTGATGGTGTTCTCGACGGATCTGAGCTTGAAGACAGTAGATAATGGTTTGAAGGAGCTCAAACCACCCTTAGAACCCAATAGAAACACTTAAAAATGAAGCAAACAAGTTAAGAGAGAGCTAGAGGAAGAAATGAGTGAGTTGCGGCGGAAAATTTCTAGATCTAGGGTTTTCTGCGCACATTCTGTTTATATAGAAAACGACAAATGACCGCGGTCACTGTAGCATGACCGCGGTCACTGTGCAATGACCGCGGTCACTGTGTGATTACAGCAGTCGACAGAACATTGTGCATCTTCCTTTTCTGGGTTTTTCATTTGATGACCGCGGTCACCATTTCACGGACCGCGGTCACCAATGCGTGTTTCTCTGTTGGTTTTCTGGGTTTCTATCGCGATGACTGCAGTCACTCTATGATCGACCGCGGTCACCAGAATGGTGTTTTTCCTGTGTTTTCTGAGTTTTCCACGCAATGACCGCGGTCTTTATAGGCTGACCGCAGTCACCAGAATGGAATTTCTGGTATTCGGTGTTTTTCATCCCCATTTCTTGCGCTTCTCGGATTGGCATCACTCTCACACTTATTTACACTTATAATACATGGTTTTCGGACATTTTGGCCATTTGTAGTCCTTTACTAAGTTTGTCGTTCCACTTTCGCCATTCACTAGCGATGTGGACGTCTCATAGACTTTCAGGGTATTACAACGATCTTGGAGAATGCATAAACTGACTTATGAGTTGAACAAAGTAAGATAGATCAGGCCAAGTAATAGTAAGGTAAATGAGACTACCAACTGATTATCTAACAACGTTGCATCTGGTAGAGGCGTACCATCATTTGGTTGTAAGTTGACATTTGTCTCTAAGGGACTGTCAACAATTTTACTGTTAATCAAGTCGGTACAAGATAAGAGATTAGATGCATACTTAGCTTGAGAAAGATAATACCCATCAGAGCTCGATGTAACTTCAAGGCCTAAGAAATAACTTAGTATGCCCAAATATTTCATTTCAAAAGTTTGGCCAAGAAATGTTTGTAAGGCATGAATTCCTGAAACATCATCTCCTATAATGACCATGTCATCAACATAAAGTAGAAGAATAATAAGACCAGCCTTTGTGCATTGTAGAAACAAAGCAGAGTCATAAGAGCTAGGTGTGAATCCCTGTTGAGAGAGCACAGAGCTAAACTTAGCAAACCAAGCTCTAGGAGACTGTTTGAGACTATATATGGCTTTACAAAGACGACAAACTTTTCTTGGTGGGTGGTCAAGGCCTTGAGGAGGTTGTAAGTAAACTTCCTCGAGCAAGTCTTCATTAAGAAATGCATTTTTAACATTCATTTGGAGCATCTTCCACTAGCGAACAACAAAAATCGTAAGTAAAGAGCAAAAAGTCGTAAGACGAACAACTGGAGCAAAAGTTTTCTCATAATCAATACCATATTCCTATGTGAAACCTCTAGCAACAAGTCATGCTGTATAGCGTTCTATGGAGCCATCAGCACGAATTTTAATCTTGAATACCCATTTACTTCCTACTACAGTTTTACCCTGAGGCAAGTCAGTTAGATCTCAAGTATGAGTGGTTTCCATAGCCTGGAGTTCTTCAGCCATACCTTGTTGCCATACTGGATCAGATTTAGCCTCATGATAGGTGGTTGGCTCGTATAAAGTGGCAAGGACAAATAAACAATAATAATCTTGAAGATGGGATGGAAGAGTTCTTACCCAATTAGAGCGTCGTAGTTCAGGTGTAGGAAGAGACTTAGGTGATCTGGTCATTGAATCAACCGACGTTGCAGTGGTTTCGTTAGATAAGTTGGAGTTTGATGAGCTTGTTTCACCTACATCGAGGTCAGAATCAATGAACAAGAAGGAGGAACGAGGTGATGGGGATATTGTGGACAGAGACATAAATGGCCGATGTTACCAGAATTGCACATGGCGAGATATACGAAGTCTTTGTGCAATGAGATCATAGCAATGGTAGCCCTTATGTTCAATGCCATAATCGAGAAAACAACAGAGACGCGAACGAGGTTCCAACTTGGAATGTTCATGTGGGGGTAGTAAGACAAAACATGCACATCCAAATATTTTTAACACACAATAATAAGATGTTTTCCCATATAAGATTGCATATGTAGTTTGTCTAGCTATAGGGGAGGATGGGATACGATTAATAGTGTAGATGGCAGTGAATACAACTTCTTCCCAAAAATGTTCAGATAATTTAGCAGAAAGGAGAAGAGATCCAACAGTATCTAAGATGTGTCGATGTTTTCGTTCAACATGACCATTTTGCTGAGAGGTATATGGACATGATCGATGGTATAGAGTCCCACTACTCTTTAGAGTTTCAAGAAAAGCAGTATATGTGTATTCTGGGGCGTTATCATCACAAAAAATTTTGATATCTCTCCCAAATTGAGTATGAACAATTGTTTGAACGGAACGGAAAACATCAAGCAATTCTAAACACTCTTTTAAAAGATATAACCAAGTATATCTAGAGAAACCATCAATAAAGATCACAAAGTATTGAGATCCACCTTTAGTAGGTATGAGAGCAAGACCCCAAATATCAAAGTGGACAAGATCAAAAGGGGCTGATGAAACAGATTCACTTTTATTAAAGGGTAAAACACTTTGTTTGCTTAGTTGACAATGAATGCAATCAAATTTTTTAAAATTGATTTAGCCTAAACAACCAGTAGAAGCTAATGTTTTAATTCGAGACAAAGATGCATGTCCTAGGCGTGAATGCCATAAACTACAAGTAGAAATGAATGCAACAATAGAAGGAGCAAAAGAAGGTGCATGTAGAGAAGTAAGCTCAAAAGGACGACCAACTTTACATCCAGTCCTAATCAATCGCCTCGTCTTCTGATCTCGCACGTCACATCCTTTGTCAGAAAAGGTTAAAATAAATCCATTTTTGACAAGTTGGCCAACTGAAAGGAGATTAAGTGATAATTTTGGGACAAGTGTTTTAAAAAGAGAGAGATTGGGTGTGGTGATAGTACCAGTGCGACTAACAGACATACTTGATCCATTAGCAGTGTAAATAACAGAAATAGGTGGATTATCATTACTATGTGAAATTAACAAAATATCGAAGGTCATGTGATTGCAACAAGCAGAGTCAATAAACCAAGGTGAGGTATTACCTAATTGAACAGAAAGAGCAGTGGGTGCATTAGATAGAACTTGTTGCATGAGTGCCTCAACATCAACTGTAGTAAGAGATAAAGTGGATGCTTCAATTGTGTTTGGTGAGGCAGAGACAGTAGAAGCAACAATGTGACTAGAATTATTTACTTTAGTCAGATTGTTTCTTGAAAATCTATATTCAGAACCACGATGTCCAAAATAGCCACACTTATAATATTGTCCAGTAAATTTGTTCTTACCTTTTCCTGGTACTTTTAAAACAACAGAAGAAATATGTTATTCAAGAACTAGAGAAGGCGTAGAGGTTACCAAGATCTGGTCAGAGCTCATGCTAAGTTTAGCATTATGACGTGTTTCTTCTGAGATTAATTTCGTAAGTGTAGTCTCAAGTGTCAGAAGAGGAGTTCGATGAAGAACAGAAGCACAGGCATGTTCAAAATCATCTGATTAACCCATCATGAATTGAATGAATTGACGACAATCCCGATATGACTAAAAAACTTTAGCAGAGGCAGGATGCGTGATATCTGGATCAGCTTAAGATAATTGATCGCATAAAGCACTCATTTGGGAGTGATAGTCTAAAATTGACTGACCTAGTGCTTGTTGTAAGTATTGTAACCAAGATTCTAATTGATATTGAAGGGCTAAATCGCTTGAACAATTATGTCGGTTAGCCAGAAAATCTCATGCAAGTTGAGCATTACGAAATTTCAGCAAAAGAATTTGAATAAATGACACAGAGGTATTGATTAACCAGGATAAAATCTTACAGTGAGTACTTGCCCAAACTTCGTGTCGTTCTTCAAACTCAGCGTCAGTCTCAATAGTACCTTGTACATGTTCTTACTTTTCTTCGGTGACATAATGCCACATTTGACAACATGTGGAAAATATGGACATTTATTGTGCCCAAATGTTATAATTTGTCCCATCTACAGTAGTATCAATAGGACGAATAATATCGTTGCGTGAATCCATTATATATATGTCTGTGATATAGGGCAAGAAAGAGAACACAAACAACTCAAGCAGCTGGATCAACAGAGGAAAGACAGTGGGTCAATCCGAACAACACGAGCAGAGGAAGAGAGCAAAAACTGATACACAGACCAAAATCGGTGAGATCGTGATAAAATGAGTAGCAGTGAAGCAACGAGCAGCAGCAACCAAAAGTTCAACAATAGTGGCCGAGTAGTCAACAATAATGGTGATCGTGATAAGAAGCAATAAAACAATGGTGAGCGGTCAACAATCCAACAATAGCGATCAATGACCCAAAAATTCTGCAGTCTACAAAGCGATTGACCAACAATCTACAGGGGTGATTGGCCAGCAAGCTGTAGGGATGATTGGCTAGCAATCTATAGGGGTGGCTATCCGCAAGCAGTAGCGGCGATCGGTAGTAGCAGGGGCAGTGATCAAAAAATCTAGCAGGGGTGATCAAACAATTTAGCAAGGCTGATCAAAAGATTTAGTAGGGGTGACGATTGGCAACAGCATTGAAGCAATAATGGTTGAGCAGCGGCGGCGATTGACAGTAGCAAGAGCAGTGATAAAAAAAAATTCAATAGGGGCGGCGATCTGGTGATGCAAGTATGAGGTGCGATTGGCCAACAAAGAAGATCACGGTGATGTAGCAGTGTGACCGGCAAGCAAAGAAGAGCACGATGATGTAGTGGCAGATTTAGTGGCGGTGAGCAACATAGGGGATGAATAGAGCAAAATAGAAATCGACAAGAATAGAATACAGGTGTAGCAGAAACATGCAGTAGAACAACAATGTCATGTGAACAGCAACAGGCGACTAGCAAGAAAACTAGCAGCGGTAGCAAGCAAGACAACGTTCAGCAGCGGTGAAAAAAACAAAGGCGAGCTTGCGTGCGTGTGTGCGAGCAGACGAAGACAGAGAGGAAACAGAGATAGAACAGGGGGGAACGACGATCGTGAGCACGAACAGCAGCAACACTTGTGAGCAGTAACGACTTGGACCGTGAGAAATGGTGGACAATAAGATTCAAGCAGCAATGTTGGGCAACAATATTGGATAATGGGAATCAATAATGTTGGGTAGAACCAGCAAGCAACAGTAGAAATTGAACAACAGGACTTGGGTTGCTATGGGATGATTGCTGATCATTGTAGGATCGGAGCAATCGCTGATTGAACACTAATTGAAGAGTGGCTAATGCAGTGTGCAATAATTAGCACAACATTTGCCTAAGAGGATCGGAGCGAGCAATTGCCGAAGCTAATTGAATACAATATATATATATATACCCGCTCTGATATCATATTGAATATTGAATTACTTGAATTCAAGATGAATACTTTCATATAAGAAAGATATTTATAGTTGTACAAAGATATAAAAAAGAAAAAAATAAAAGATATAGTATAATATCTCTAAGATTATACAAGATAATATAATATCTATAAGATTATATATATATATAATAATAATAGTAATAATAATATCTTATAAATATAATATAACATTTATAAGATATGTATATCTATATATGTATAGTAACAGTCTTGAAGGTTTTAGGTGGGGGGTGTATTGCACGTGCATCCTCCGCATATATTCCTAAGTTTTGCAACTAAATAAGTATGTATTGACACGTGATCACTTCACTTGGTGGACGAAATCCAAGGGAAAATTGAGTTGACGAACATGCATATATAGCGCGGCTCTAGGAAAATTGTGTCTTTAGCAAGTGGCCTCGCGCGGTGGATGATCTCGAGACCTTTTCTTGCAAGAAGACACTAATCCACACACGCTCACTTACTGCACTGCACCGCACTGCACATATGGTCAAAAAGTGTGCAATTCAATTTCTTCTCTTTCTCTTTCTCTGTCATCATCAGCAACACCAGAAAGTTTCGTTTTTAAATTAATATATATTTATTAGATTTGCAGATGTAAGTGTGATATAATTTTGCTTCCTTTATGTATCCTGCATTCACCAGTTTTTCTAGCTAGCTTTGGTAATTGAATCTCAGTTTTATTTTATTTTTTTGAGACATTAGTGATATTTTTTTCTTCCTTTTACCCTATTTTTTCTTGGTTTGGTAATTGTCTACCTAAAGGCTGATATTATTGGATGAGGCATCAAATCATGTTTTGACTTTGTGTTTTCATTTTTTTCTCTTTGTCTGAAACATGTTTTAACTTTGTTTACCATAGGCATTTGTCAAGTGCTTGGATGAGTCATTTGAATGTGAATATATAATTATTTAATTATATGGTGTTTTTCCTTCCCTTGTACGCTTTTAATTGGTTCTCTTGATAAAAAATAAAAAATAAAAATAAAAATAAGAGAGTGTGATTGAAATCCCACATCAAAAGAGGTTGCATCTTTTTGAGTGTCTAAAAATCAACTTAGCTAGTCGCCCATTTTTAGAGCTTCTTCTAGTGTGATGTTTTCCCTTTCTCTTGTATGTGTTTAATTTAATTGTGTCCTCTTGACAAAAAATAAAATAAAATAAAAATAATTTAAAAATATATATATATATATTGAATTATTATAGTGTGCAAGGAAGATTAATAAGCTAGAAACAAACTTGATTCATTTCTGATAGCCTGATATGGTAATGAAGTTTGTATATGAACAACTACTCATCATATATAATGTCTTTTGTTGTAAAGTAAATTCACAAAAAAAAAAAAAACTATTTTAGGATGGGATTACTTAATCAATTAATTACTCTCTACAATATCGACCTATTTGATAGAAGGTTACAATATATATTTTTTAAGAAATTAAGTGTTAAATTGACATAATAAGTTATATTTTTATGCAATTATAACATACATAATTAATGATGTTAGAGTCTATATATACCTCAAGATACGTATCACTTATTTATTCAATGGTTATCAGTGTTATAGTTACATCAAAGATGTAATTATAATAGTTAGTGAAAACATTATATAACCTAAGCATTGTTTTTCACTGTAAAAATAATGAGAAGTCCATTTTTTTTCCCTAGTTTCTCATTAAAATTGTTTGATCATTCCAAATTTAAAAAGTTAACATAAAGAAGAACCGATAAAATAATATTTTTTTTGTTAAAATAATCTTTTAATTAGTAAGTATATATAATGACGTAGTTAGACACATTTTTGTTATTCAGTTAGTTATAGTAACATTTTCCATTATTTAATAACTCAAAATCATAGCTCTTTTTTGTTATATTCTAAATTTTTTGGGGGGCAAATTAATTGTTAATTCATTTACTTTTCAATAATATATTCTGGGTCTAGTTTTTTACAATTTTATCCTTCCCCATGTTTGAATTAAAATAAATCTAAATATTCTTTAAAAATTAGTTGTTATCAAGGGACTCACATGTACAAATAATTAATTAACTTTATTTAATGCCGAATATTCTTGTCATTATTTCATAGATGAGTAGCATATTTTATTAAGTTTTTTCTTTAACTAAATCTTTCATAAATGAGAAAATATTAGGTAAAAATTGTAATATTATGCCTTCTCTCAACTAAATCTTTCTCCAACTAATCAAAATGTGTCTCGCCTTCTTGTACTCTATTTTTCTTTGAACAAAAAAAGGAAAAAAGGTTAGAAGATTAATTAAAGTAACAAAAAAACAATTTACAGGTTATTTATTTATTTATTCTAGTTTTAAGTAGTTGGTAGGCTGAGTTGGGCACATGTGAGGGGTCTCAGGTTCTATAAATGAGCATGCAGTTGACTTGAGCAGAGCAATGTGGGGCTATTTAGGGATCAACAAAAGCGAAGCGATCCGTTCAAGAGCAGAATGAAATTTTAGGGTGGCTGTAATAACACTTTGCAGGTCTACTAACGTTGAAATGTAGGCTTTTTGTGCTACCAATTACTTCCAAATTTAAATACTTGTAGATCCTCCTACCGCACTAGGCGGTGTGTTTTTCTAGTATAGCTGCCACCCTTCGCATTGATGATGCCATTGTTACGTGTACGTCTACTTGTTCTGGTTACAATCCATATAATAAACAAAAAAAAAAAAAAAAAGATTTATAATTTGGCTCCAACTAAAAATAAAAGATGTATAATTTGGGTATAACGAATGTAGGTAGTATTCTAATTTTTAATTGTACTAGATTTGTACTTTTAATATTTAGGTTATACTACAAGTCTATTCAATGTTGATTATGACAAGAGTTAGATAAATTAAACTGATGTACGAAAGAATGAGCAAATAATGAATTATATACCAAAAAATTGTGAGTAGTGAAGTATGTGATAAAAAGTAAACATATTTAATTATAATTTCTTTAATATAATTAATTTCTTTACCTATGAAAATAGGCATGAAATAGTTAAACTGCATTAAATTGTTCTTATAATTATTTAATTTATTATTTAAATAATTCTACCTCATATTGATAGATTGAGGTTGAAAAACCCAACACTAGGAGCCTCGAGGATTATTATTGCTTTTTCATGGTGGATATTATTATTGATAGTCTTATTTTGAATTATCACGTGACGTATGTCACATAGTTTTCTGGGTGTAGGAATATAGTTTTGTAGTGTAGAAGATATTGTGCAAATGACCCTTGTGATCTATTACGAAAAATAAGATTTCAAATTTTGGGGTGTAGACGATATTATATTTCTGTAGCATGCTAAAAAGGATATTAATCGATACATCCAAGATCCACAGGAAAAGCCTACCAATTTGGTCACCTGCATATACAATACACTAAGTTCAAAATTAAGTCTGGACAAAATCTATTCCACCCTTCCTACTGCAGGAAAGTTAATAAGATTTACGAGTAAGTAACATATCACTTTTGATATTGCTGATGCATCACTCATACTTATTGAACTTTATCAATTTTAAATGTATTAATATATTGATTTTGGTATTATACATATATTGAATTCTCAAATTTATTGGTGTGTCAATTCTAATGCCAGTAATATCAGTCATGCATGTTTGAAGATATAACTTCTTATTACTGAAATGTCAATCAATAAAGTATTGATTTTGATATCACTGGCATATCAGTCATGCATATTTGGAGCTATGACTCTTCTTAATTTTACTAATATATTGGTCTTAATATTAGTATTAATTAATTCTGATATCACTGATGATAAAGGAGATGCAAATCTACATAAGCCAAGATCCATACTAAAAGGTCTACCGGTATGGTTATTTGTATATGCGATCCATAAAACTCAAAATGTCTAAACAAAGTATATCCCATGAAGATAATCCTGTCCATTTCAAGGAAGTGAAGAATTTAATAAATTGCTAATATATCAATTCTTATAGTAGATACATATTAGTCATACATATTGAGCTTTATAAATATTAAATTTACTGATATATTAATTTTTGTATGAGGGATGTAGTATGGTTATGCATATTTGAAGTCATTTCATTTTTAAAATTATTGATTTCTTGGTTCTAGTATCACTAATATATCAATTATGTATAATTGGAGATATGATTTCTCATTACCAATATATTAGTCAAGCATATTTGGAGACGTGATTCTTGGCTTAAGTGCTTTCTCTTTGTTTTTTTTCTTTGGTCCACAACTAGGGTAGCCACCGTTGAACACAACGACCAATCTCTTCCCTGGCTTGTAAGCACCTTAAAGAGTGAGACAACTAGCTCAGAGATTTAAGGCTGCTCCATACCCTAAGGCAGGAATTAAACTCCTAACCTTTTAGTTAATGGTGAATGAATCCATGCCACTAAACCACACCCCCTAGGTTGGCTTAAGTGGTTTCTCACTAAAACTCTCGTATTCATGAATTTGATGTTCACAAATAATATTCTCATGGCACAAAAGTTTGCACTAAGTAAATTCAAGTTTAAAAGGATTTGGAATGCAATCAAGATTACGCAGAGCACAAAGATAAATTGAAGTGAAGAAAGATAGCGAAGTTAGATTTAAAATATATGAAAAGAAAAAGTGGAAGCTATCTACAATAGATTGGATCAACAACAACTAAAGAAATATGTTAAACACATATGTCATGTACTAGGTTAATTAGTTTGGTATATAAGGGATCTAGTCCATCCAAATCATCAATACTATTCTATAAATCCATGAGAGTTCAAGATGTGATTAGACTTGTGTTCTACTTGCCAAGACTTTGAATTGCTTGGAGGATTCAATCTTTGGAATCAAGTTTCGATTACTAAAAGTATTTTAGATCAATTTGAGCTGCAAAAAACAAACCAGGTCTTCTTCAAGAGTTGTTGGTAACAATTCTACTATCTCTCTCTCTCTTTCAAACTTTTTTTTTTTTTAATTTTTATTTTATAAACCCATTACTTGCATGCTTCAATCTTGAATATTTTGTCAAGTAGTTAGTACCACACCTTCTTGGATTTGATTACTCGGGGTGAATTTATGAAAATACTCTTTATGCTTTTTTATTCAATAACATTTGTCAATTTCAAAACCATGGCCTTTCAAAGGTAGAATGCTACGTGATTTTCTCATTTTCTCTATCATTTATTCCATACAATTTATTTAATTTTATTTCAAAAGTATGTTTTCAAACATTAACCATAAATGGAATGACATTGGTTTCCACTAAACAATTAGACTAATAATCATTCAACAACAATATAATCATCACATGGTGTTGAATAAATGACCTTCAAATTAATAAAATAAAGCCCAAGTTAGTCGAAGTTCAAGATTGATGAAAGTGATTAACTAACAACCTTGTCCTAAAGACCAAATACCCAACAGTCTGATCATTACAATTATAAAAGAAATGACCAAGTCCATCCCACCCAGACATGGACTATTAAAGAAACCAAACAACCTTCTAGTTACATCCTCTATGAAAAATCCTAATCAGTTATTTCTTCCAACTAAAAGGTGGAGATGGGGAAAGCTTAAAGAGCCCAATGAATTAAACCATATATTATATAAGCCAAATATTTACATGCAAAGTAAACACTTGTCAAACATTACATGATTTACATATCCGATGAGTTTGGGTTATCATTACGATTGAAGAAAATTTTCTTCGATGTCCCATGTGTTATGGGATATTATTTAGAGGTAATGTCTGACTACTAGTTACCTACTCAAGACATAGTAAGGTTATTAAAACACCAAGTCCAATAGTAAAGAGCATTATATGGTCAAAGTTGAGTATGAGGTTTAGGGACAATGATGACGCCTCATGACCGATTATTGCTCCAATATGTGGTCAAATTTTATTTAATCTTTTTTTTAGATATCTAAGAAGAAAAAGTTAACATGCATACTAAATATAATTAACAACTCAATCAACAAGATATGTATAGCAAGCATGTAAGCATATCATCATGGTTCCAATAATGTAACCATTCCTCATGTCAATAATTATCAGGGTGTATGCTCACATACGATCATGGCTAAAACTATCATCACATAAGTATAAAAGCATCATTTTCAATCATTCATGGATCATTAACACATGCTAGCATGATCATAATAGCATATAAATCACAATACACACATGCATGGAATATTAGAAATGAAAATAATATAAATTTAGTTCTCGTTTAAATTCACCTTAATTCTTGTCTAGTACTCCCATTCTTGTCCTTGCTCCTTGTGTTCGAGACCTAACATTTTTTCCAAGTTTTCTAATATTATTTATGTCAAAATCTAATATTTTTGATGGATTTTCCTATCTAAAATATCTATATTATGTCAACTCTAATACTATATGCCTAAAGTGTCATTTCTTCTACTTTTGAGGCCAATTGACTTAGCCTGTTTAAGTGCATTTTTGGCCACTTACTATGTGATTTTAGGTTACAAAAACCCAGGTTTTTATGTTCCTTTCTAGGCTTCTGAAGTTACATGTTTAGCTGATTATTCTCAACTGGCTACACATGCCTCAGACTATAACCTATTTCATAGTATATGCATGTACTTGTATTATTATCTATGGCCATTCACTTTATGATCTTTTGCAAATATTTTCCTCCTTGAGGGTACCCCTTGGTCATCCTAGGAGGTAAGGTAAGAAGGGTGATGTTCTTAAAAACGAAAATGAATGGGTTTTTATGGCTATTTGAGTGAGTTAAAGATATGGAATGTAGCTTATTTGTGGTTGGTGAATGGGATCAAAAATAGAAAAGAAAAGAAAATGATGTTTGTGAAGAAAGGGAGAGTTTTGGCATCAAAATGGAGAACAGAGAGTGAATGGAGGAAAGCTAGGCATCACCTTTTGATGTTTAGGAAATGTCCATCTAGAGTTCTTCTTCTTGGTTTTCGTAGTAGGTTAAAGTTTTTTTTTTGGTTCATTCAATAATGTCTGTGAGCAGAAAAATAAGATTAAATGGTGAAGTGATTAATGCAAAAATCGCCTTTGTAATTTGATCAAGAGATAGACATATGGGAGACTCTTCTTGGGTGAGAATTTTGGTGTTACATTGCTGATTTTTGTGCATATTTCGTGGTTAAAATGAAAAAAAAATGGAACCTAATATGAAACAGATAGGTTGACTTTGGGAGTCGTTGCAAATCCCCTTATTTTTACTCCTAATTAATCATGTTTTAACACAAATTAACCATGGTCAATGAGGATTGATTGTGATCAAGAATTTAGTCAACTTAACTTATGCGACACAAATACCGAAAATGTTCAAAAAATATTTTGACGTCGAAACGATGAAATTATGTAAGGGGCTTCATTTTGAAATGCTTAAGATGCCAAAGAAAATAGAAAAAAGGAACACTATAGTGTACTACACCATTATGACACGACCATTAGTGGGCCAAAAGCCCATAATGTAGCATGCTAACCAAATTAGGGCAGCACCCTTGTAACACCTATTTTCTAACCTATGTAAAATTTTATTTTATTACCAAAAAACATTGGGGTTATTTTTCTCAAAACCCATTTTTTCTTCTTCTATAGTAGAAATAAGTGGAAAACATACTTATTTTCAAAACATCTTTCATTATTGAAAATTGATATTTCTTGTGAAAACATTTTTATATCAAACATTATCCTAAGATGGATGCTACTATCTTTTGTATTCTTTTATGCTTTTCAAGGTATCAATGATAAAAATCATGTACTCAAATAATAAAGTGGGAATCAATATTTCTCATAACTGAAGTTTTGATGATAATCTAATAAAAGAATACTTAAAGTCACTTGAATATTGTGGGCCCTCTACTTACAAGTCTGAATTAGCCCTATCTAGTTAGGCCTTACATGTTGTGCAATAGAGTTGGCCCTTTCCAAATAGGGCATAAACTAAAATCTTTTTCAAGATAACATACTTGTTCCACATGGGATACACAACTAAAGAAAAACAAGAGAGAAAACCATAATGTAGGGTCAACCCCCCAAACCCTAGCTAAGGCATACCTACATCCAAAAAAGAAGATGGGATGAGCTTCATGATCCCAATGAGTCTATTTTAAAATTAAATAGACATATATAAACATAGATCATGCAAATACTACAAGCATTAAGTGTTTCAAATAACATATTAGTTTTCAGTTAACCCTAGATAAGATAAACAAGTCCTAAAAATATTCCATAGACCACTATAGTCATAGGGACAAAATTTAGGTAACTATAGTATAATGTATGTAGCACTACATCCTTGCAGTATTCGAAGGTTGATTTTGGTTTTGGTTCATCGATATCAACCCTCAGACTGAGATCAAATAGGGGAGGTTTTTCAAATCACCTCAACTCGTCAACCAAGGCCACACAAGGGAATTTTTTCAAAAAAAACATCCCAACCCCTAGACTACATCCACAATAGGTGAGGTATTTTTTTTTTTTAGAGAACACCACAACAAAATTTGGTGGACTATACAACCTTCAAAGGATGACTATCCTAGGAAAGTGTGTTGTTTTAACGATGTTCATTATATGTGGTTTATGATGTTACATTGCATGGTAACATAAAATTATTCATGTGATAATTTTAAATAATCATAATGCCATTTCTCATCATGATCATACATACAAGATCATAGATTAATAATAAATTTGCATGCTTTACAAGCATTAGCATGCTAGTTTGTTGTATACTTTCAATACTCACGCATATACAATCATCAAAGTATAAGTCAACACCCTATCATGGTATCCATCATGGCACGCATATTAAAAATTATATCGTAAACGTGGTACTCATATTTTGATCATATCATAGTCAACAATAACATGATACACGTCTCATTCATAACCAAGTATTGCACTCAATCACATAAACATGCAATCAGGTACTCTACAACCATCCTCCTATGGTTGCTTTCAAGCATAATGTATTGCTACTTTGTGCTTCTAGCACAAAGCAATGCATACTTCTCTTTGTTTAGGGCCTTTTTAGTATTGGTTTTACACATTAAAGGACTTGTTTTGTTTGTCTTTCAATGCTCTACAATACTACAATAGTTTAGTCATATGATTATGAAGGATGCAAGTTAAATCGCATGTTTTCCCTAATTGGTCATAGGTTTGATAGCAGGTGTGATCTCATGTTAACCACTTATTTTTGAGCATTTGGTTCTCACACCTTAGTTTGTCATTTAACGCCATCATAGTGGCATTTCGAAAGTGTTTCTACATACTTTCTATCACCTCATAAACATGCTATTAGCTTTAAAATCAAGTCCAAAGTGGGTTAATTACAAAGTCTTTTTGACCCAAATTTTGAGTATACCACCACCCAATTTTACAATCATAGTTCTTGGCCTACAATCTATAAATTTATACCATTCTTTAAGGTATTGTGATTATCCCAGAGCCCACAATCTAGTGGTATCTAGGACTCAGTAAGGTGTGGTTTGTGGCTTGCATGGAATGGCCCCCAAAGTGGGTGGACAATCAAGTTTCAGTCATGAACTAGGTGTTCACAACTTGATCTATTTTGACATATGTAATAATATGGGTCTCTGGGGTTAGAATATACTTACAAGGGAGCCTTGGTTTGCTATTCCTCAAGCTCCTCAATCCACACAAGGAGTTTCTTCCATGCTCACTCTTCTCTCTCAATTTTTTATACCTTAGAGAATGAAATATTTCATTCTCTTTGCCTATTTTCATGAGCAAATTATGGTAAGTTAAGATGGGTAGGGCATAAGTTAAGTTTAGAGTTGGGAGAATGCTCTGATCAAGGAAAGAATGCTCTTCAAATTTATTGGGTCATGCATGAGCATGGAGAAGAGTTCATGCTTCCCATTTTAGCTTATTAGTTTTTGAACCAATATGGCAATGAGCAACTACTACTTTTTCCACCAACTTCTCTCATCATGAAAGTTGTTGATCCTTGCTCAACTTTTCTTGGCTAATGATATTGAGTATGGACCACGAGGATCCCATGCGGCATCTAAGGGACCCTCGAATAATAAAAATGTTGATGAAATATGGGCATTACGAAAACATTCCAATCAGGGCAACCAGACTCAGTGCAGCATGCTACATTATGGGGCTTGGTCGCACTCATAGTGTTGCAATATTTTTTGCACATTTTTATTTGATTCTTCTTGTCATGAAGTTTGTAATCTAATTCCATTTTTCAATCTCAAAATAATTTTTTGAACATTCTCGATTGTCGTGTTATGCTAGTCAAGTTGACCATTTCTTGATTATGATCAATCTTAGTTGATTGTGGTTGATTAGGGTTAAATATTGATTAATCATGACCAATTTTAGACTAAATATTTTGGGGTATTACAATGTTGTTTTGAGCCAAGTTGTCCAAAATGCACAATTTTGATATGCTGACTTTGCCATTGAATTCCTATCAATCTAAGGGCTCATTAAGTGCTATTTGGCCTATCATGATTTCTCACACATGAATATTGACCATGAAGAAATGAGCAAAGATCGCATAGATTGATGTAAGAAAAATGAGTAGGAAAGTGGCATCTGCACACTTTCTATATTTGCAAGTGTAGGTGGCCAGCGTTTTGAAACATAGATGTTCTTCCCAAGCTTATGCATTGCACAATCATTAAAAGAAGGACATGAGCCTTGATTAGAGCACTCTTCTGACCTAGAGGAGCAACCCATCCATGTCCCTCTTTGACCTACACATCTCTCATTTGATATATTAGACCAAGAGAATGGGAAAAATTTTCTAAGTAGTTGAAATCTTGGTGCAAGCTTGAGGGATGTGGGGATATGCTTGGAGGTACTTGGAGACTAACAACCAACTGCCTTGTAAGTATTTCTTAACCCCTTTGCACTTATACTTTCACATATATTGAAATGAAACTAAGTCATGAATACATTGTTCATGACAAATTGTTGTTATCCATCCACTTTGAGGGATTTTACATGTAAATTGCAGACCACAACATGCTCAGACCCATACAACATTAGATTGTGGCCTTTTCCACGATCATAGTTTCGCAAGAATGGTGTAGATTCATGTCCGATGGACCAAGACCAAGCCCGAGATTGTTGGTGGTTTCACACTTAGAATTGAGTCTATAAGCACGTGACCAGTTTACTTTGAGTTTGATTTCAAAACTAATAATGCGCTAGTGAGACCATAACCCTTCGATCTTTAAAAACTATCTTGAACCACCTTTGAAATGCCACTGGAATAGTAAGGAACGATGACTTGAGTTTTGAGAACCAAGTACTCAATTGAGTAGTCATGGTATTGTCGTTGCTACTGTTGAACCTTAGATTAATGAAGGAAAACTTGATTGTTAACTTCAAATCCTTAGGAATCATACAACAAAATCATTTGAATATTGAAAAACATTGAAATATAAACAAAATCAGCCCATGAACATAAGATATTGATACTGAAAAGACCCTGAAAAGAGGAGTAATGTGTATTGTCCAATGCCCAAAAGTGTAGAGTAGCATGTTGTACTGTGTATACTACCTCTAGAATATTTTCCTAAGTATAACACATTACATTTTAATGGTAGAACATTACATTGAGACTTTTCAAAATAGAGAAATTTAGAAAGTCCTTGATTTTGTGTACATGCTTTGGTCGATATGGGATAACCCTAAAGAGGGTTCTAAAGGATCGAAATGACTTGAGATCACATCAAGAAATATGAACTTGGTATGATGGTTGGTTAAAATGATCACATATTAAAAGTTAGTGTTCATGTAAACATAGATGAAATTGGATACACACTAGGTGAGGTGTAAAGTTTTCAAGAACATTCACTATTTTAGATGAACGAGACTGAGATGGGAATGATGCTATTTTTGTATTCTATCTATTTATGTTCATATGCATGTTACATATGATTTGACCTAAGTAGTAGTCTAAAATAACCTATTGAGTCATATTTGATCATCAAAGCATGTGCATGATTGGTTTAATTTAATACATGTCATGTTACACCATGCATCATACTATGATATTTCTTAGGACATATGCATGGAATATGATATAAACATTATCATGAAAGTATGAATATATATGTTTGTGCAATATGATGTTTGTAATGGTTATATTTTATTTGCCAATTTTTGTATGTATAAATTTTTACATCTATATTGTATATTATATACATATATACTTATTTTTGCTAATTTTTTAAAATTATTTTACATAATATGTGGCATTTTTAGGACATACTTAATTTATAAAAAAATTAACCACATGTTATTCCCTTGAGTTTATATGTATCTGGTTTAGGTAAAATACTTGAAAAGAATCAACATAAGACTTGAGAGAAAGCACTAATGACCTATTCAAGATTAGCAAACAAATGATGCAAAGTTTTTAAGAAAAAAATAGTAAAATTAATGAAACAAAAAAGCAAGAGTCATTCTTAGTTTCAAAAGATTTTTCAAAAGGTTCAAGATGAGAGTGTTTGGGTTCTATGTACATAACTCATAAATTGAAATGCATTACTGATGGAGCATGTTTCATATCTTGAAACCTCCCACTTTCACAAAAGAAATAAATGAAGTGCATTTCATTAGATGAAGTGTATTTCATCAATGAAAAAATAATTACAATTTGAAAATGAAGTGCATTTCAAACAATAGAGTGTGTTTCATTAAAATATAGAAGAAAAAGAAAAGTCTTAGTAAAACAGGAAGGACACTTTATTCTGTGAAGCAAGTTTAATGGATATAGAGAAAATTTCTGTGTACGTCGTGAAGTGCATTTCAAATGATAACGTGAAATTAATTCCATTTAATAACCTAAAATTTATAGCCCTATTTAACCATGGTTTTGATAATAATTATCCTCATTAACAAGGATTGACCATAGTTAAAAACTGGCCAACTCTACCAGTGTGACACAATAATCGAGAATGTTTGAAACATTTCGAGGTTTAAATGATTGAATTAGGCGATAAGCTTTTCGTTGAAATGCTCTAGATGCCAAGGAAAATCAGAAAAAAGATGCAGAATGCTTCATCATGACCCACTAGAGCAGCATGATGCAGTGCAATACACTAAAATAAGCAACACACGCATTGTGTTCGTTTTGCCTAGAACATTACTTTTGGGATGACTATTTTGTGTTGAGATTCTTGCCAATGAAACATCCATTTGGTGCTACATGGCATGTTTGTGGAAGAACACAATTGACACTCATTTGCCATGGAGAGCTTAGCTTTGGTTATACTCTTTTTGGAAAGTAAGGCAATTGGAAAGATGAGTTATTGCCCATATTTCTAATTGGTGAAAAAGGTGGTTGAAACAATTGATACTCTTCCCCATGCTCAAGCACGATGCAATCAACATATGAAGCTTTTTCTTTTGGTTAGAACACATGCTCTAACTTTGCACATAGCCTATGATCAACCTCTCTTGACATACCATCCTTAAGTTAAAAAAGAAGGCATGAAATTGACATTCTCCATTCTTTAAGTGTGCATAAGTTGGGGTGAAGTGTGATAACATAGGAGAGGAGTTTTGCAGAGCTTGAAACAATAAGCAAGACCTCATTATAAGTATTTCTCAACACTATTTCATCCCTAATTTCATGTTTCTTTGAAAAGACCAAGCTATCAACATAATATTCATAGCAAACATATGGTTGTCCACTCAATTTGGAGGACCTCTTGTGCAAATGATACACACATCATGCTTAGACCAATATACCATTGGATTGTGGCCTCCACCATGATCACAATACCATAAGAATAACATAAAATCCATGGCCAATAAACCTCGAACTAAACTCGTAACGTTGGGTGGTTTCAATGTTGGGCCACTAGACCTCAAACTAAACTCATAATTTGTGACTTAGTAACTAGCCCACTTTGCGCTCATTTTTTAAACTGATAAATGACATGCTAAACCATGGTCCTTATACCTTTAGAAAGTAGTCAATACCATCTTAAAAATATCACCTGATTGGTGTGAAATGGTGATCACATTATGAGAAACAAGTTCCCAAAGACAGGAGGTTACAACACTCAAGTTGCCACTTCGAATCCTCAACTAACAAATGAAAACATGAATTTCGATCTTGAAACTCTAAGAGACAAGTAACAGAATTAATATACTCTTTTGGAGCACTAAAAGACAAAAAAAAGTCATACAACTCGTAATACCAACAATAATAAGGCCTTAAATCAAAGCAAAAACCAATGTACTACTTTGTGCATAAGATAGAGTAGCACATTGCACAACCTAAAAAGGTTTTGTGCTATTTGCATAGTATAGCACATTGCCTGTCTCAACACAAAGAATAGCTTTAGTTTTTATTTTAATCTTGTGCATGTAATTTGATTAAACCTTGGGGACTCGATTGTGGTTTCCAAAGGATTAAAATGTTTGGATTTCATGTGTACATGCACTAGTTTATTGATCTATTATGAGGATCACTCACTAAAACAAGCATTTGCGTATGCAAACGTGTGACCAAGGGTGTTGTAACACCCCAATTCCCAAACCATAAACAAATATATATTAATTTCATGTATATAAACATATACACATTTCTTTTTATTCGTTCGCATGTCAAAATTGAGAACCAGGGGATCATTATTCAATTATCATGATCTCCTGGACATATTAGGTCACATCCCACAAAATCATATGAAATAAATAAAAATAACCTTAACAATTTAAAATTTGGGATAACATATTAGTTCAAAGTAACATTAATAATGATAAACTAAAGTTTGGCCCCATGGCCATGTTCCAAATAATAAAGTAAAAATATAAAATAAGTAGTGGTTTTCTAGCCCAATGCTTAAACTCATAAATAAATGATATCTCTAAGTCGACCTTATCAGTGAGGCCTATTACTATTAAAAAATAACTTGACCATACTCATCATAATTAGCATCTTCACTGGTTACCTAACAATGAAAAATTTGGGTGAGCTCAATAGCCCAATGGATCATATATGAGACATTTTAAGCATTATTCAAGTCATAATACAGAATATGCAAATAGTTATCAAACATTAGGCGATTCAAATGTTTCGATTGTTTTTTTAGTTGTCATTCAGACTGAAAGGATTATCCATGACAATCTCATCATGTCAACATGTCAATTAGTAAGAAGTAACACACGTTAGACCATAAGGAATTTAGGGACATATCCATCATTCTATTCTTCAATAGAACAGACTATTGCATATATTTAAGAGCACCTATGGTGACCAACTACTGGTTCACCATGCTAGAATGTGGTTTAATTCTTAATTATATTTATAAAGTGAGACACCAAACTTTAAATTTCTGGCATGCTCAAGAGCTCATAATTCAATAACAAACTTATACAAAATATTTTAAAAACATGCAATCCATCATACATAGAGTCACGCAATATGCTATTCAACATATATCATAAATACATGAAAATCTTATGATCTAAACATTTAATAATCAACATACTAACAGGCCCCTACATATTCAATTCAAATAAACAAACATTGTATCCCATCTTTACAACTTAAATAATACGAAATAGTACAGTAATCACTTCTATATTATCGGTGTGATTTCCAATTCTCTTTGCTTCTTGCACTATAGTCCCAAACATCTTGAATTATCAATCTAAAATATTTAAAATAATTATTTTTAGTATTTGAACATCCTTTAATATCTTTAAATCATAATTTTATTTATTTCTTAACAAACATGGCAAACAGTGCATCATTCACTCTTTTTAGTGTATTTGGTGCGCATTGTTGTCCTTAATTGATTCGTGAACTTAACCTACCCTTTTGCAAGCATGAACACTCACCATTCATGTACTTTTTAGACCTTTGTAAATACTTTTAAGGTCATTTTATATTCAGCCATGACCAGCATGCTTCAAGTGCATGAAATCATAGCCGTTTTCACAACTTACATGAACACTTTCATCATTTAATGTATAATAAGCCTCACCCCCTTTTCTAACCACTGAAGCATGTTTAATAATCAATTTCCAGCGAACCACCTTGCTGGTTTTTGACATAAAAATCTATAAAAATAGTAACATCACTTGCAAATACACTGAAACAATCCCTTTATCATGCACGTGCACAAGTTATTTCATGCATACATGTCTTATTTGTGTGTTCTATCATAATACCCTAGCATTAACATCTTATGCAACTTAAATCATTATTTTCCAGCAACCTAACTTGCTGGTTTTCTCATGAAATAATGCATCATTTACAATATCATACCCTCTTTCTCACTAATCACATGCATAATCATAGGTTTCATGAGTATACATGCATCTTTGATCACTTTTCCTTACATAGACATGATTTCATTCAAGTTTTCATGTTTTCATAGAGTTATAGCATCCTAATACATTCGATTAAATGCTGAAAAATGAAAGATAGGCACTAGAATAGAGTAGAATCATTATACCCCACTAACCTGCCCGAAATGCCTTGTTAAGAAGTTATGTTTTGACAGAGGCTCCTTAGATCCTTTTGGACTGATCTAAAGTTCTGTTTCAATGGTAGAAACAAATAAGAATCTCAAGAATTGGTGATGGGGAAAATAACTCTCAAAAGATGGGAAAAGAATAAAGAGAAAGACATGATCAAGAGTTTAGAATAGGGTATTACCTTGCAGAATGACATGATGCTAGATTTTGGCATAAAATCTCAAATTTTGATGTTTCTTCTAGTGTTAATTGGCAGAACGGCTAGGGTGAAGGAAGCACCAAGAATCAACACATGAAGGATGAGTTAAAGGGAGAGGCTCCATATTTGGATTAGGATAGAAGTAAGATTAGTTTGATAAGGATATGAAGATAAGTAGGGATTTTCGTGATTATATTTTAGGTAAAGTTGGATCCAATCCAATCTCATCCTTCAACTCATTCTCTCGCAAATGCAATTTTGGTTTTGTGTGTATTTGGGACTCATTTTTACACATGAATAGAATAGGCACATTGTTAATATATGTTTATATATATATCTACTTATACGTATTTTATATCATTTCTACTATAAATTCTTATTTTTATTTTATATTTTGAGATCAAATTAAGTTGAATAAATTTATTAATGGTTGATGGAACTTAAATAATATATTTGTTAATTAATTTTTATAGTAGACTACTGTAATGTATTTAATCCAATATAATTCAACCTATTCATTTACATCATCGTTCAAAGTTGACATAATTTAATTAATTAATTAATTTTATTTCTCTCTTATTTACAATATTATTATTTACTTAATTATTTAATTATTTAATCAATTAATTATTTTATTTTATTTTTAACCAATATACATATATTTTCATTAATTCATTATTTGGATTATTTTATCAAATAAATTATTTTAACAACTAAATTTAATTTTATGTTTTTTGTAATATCACCAGTGTGCATGTGGAGAAGTGATTTTGTATTTGCCAATTTACTAGTTATTAACTATTGCTAAACTAATCTTGTTCATTGAGAGGAGCATGAGGCACATTTAACCACAATATTGGAAACCCTCTGGGGACATGAGCTATATGTTAAGTATATAAAGTTTGAGGTTTGGATGAGAACGATGACGTTTTTGGGGCATGTGATATCAGAGTAAGGGATAAATTGATTTGGCTAAGCTCAAGGCTATCACCAAGTGGACGTAACCCAAAGAAATTCAAAGTTTCCATTAACTAATAGGGTACTATCATGAGAATCATATAGGACTTCTCCAAGCTGGTAGACTAGACAATGAGACTAACTCAAAAAAGTGTTGAGTTTCAATGGAATGGTAGGTGTGAAAAATCTTTTTAGGAGTTGAAGAAAAGGTTGACTTTTTGACCTTTTTTAACTACTCCCACATGTAGACGTGGATATGTCATATGTACTAATGCTTCAAGGAATGGATTAGGTGCAATGCTTATGCAGGAAGGAAGGTCATAACTTATGCTTTTAGACAACTGAAACCTCATGAGAAGAACTACCTTACTGATAACCATGAGCTTGCAGTTGTAGTCTTCACTCTGAAGATTTGGCAGCACTATCTCTATGAGGAAAGATTTGAGTTGTAAACTGACTAAAAGAGCCTCAAGTACATCTACATTCAAAAAGATTTGAGCCTTATGTAAAGACAATGGGTGGAATTCCTAAAAGATTATGACTTCCAATATAAACTTACTCGGAGGAAGGGACGGAGCACAGATGTACCACGTCATAAAGGAATATGATATGGGAGTATGTGCCATAGATGGCTAGACATTTCTATCCACCATCACATCTGAGCTTGATCTGCCATGATGACTGATAGAGGCTCAGAGATAAGAAACAAATGGATTAAGGGGATAAGAGCAGTGGTATAATTAGGCCAACACATAAAATTTTCAAATTGATGAGATAAGGTTACTAAGACTTAAGGGTCAAATATGTTTGCTTAGGATAGGCTTGATCAAGCAAATCATACCTGATGAGGCACACCACTCTAGATTTGCCTTGCACCTAGGAGGAGATAAAATGTATTAAAACCTCAAAAAGTTCTATTTTTAAAAGGCATAAAGAAAGAAGTCACCAATTATATGTCTAGATGCCTCACCTATCAGTAGGACAAGGCTAATCATCATCAACATTCAAGATTATTTCAACCTCTTTCAATTCTCAAGTGGAAGTATGATAACATCACTACGAATTTCATGAGGAGATTACCATGAAACAAGAATGAAGAGGACAGTGTTTAGTTTATAATGGATTGATTATGATGACCACTTCTTTCGTATTAGATCCATGGATGCAGTCGTTTAGTTGGGAGAGTTGTATTAGAGAGATGGTGAGGTTGCATGGTGTGCCACAAACTACTGTGTCAAACCATGATGTTAGATTCACATCCCAATTCTGGGAGAGTTTATAGAGGGAGTTGGGCACTAGAGGCACTATGAATACAACTTTTCATCTATAAACCAATGGACAATCAAAGAGAGTCGTTCAAGTACTAAAGGATATACTTTGGGATTGTGTTTTAGATTTTACAGGCAATTGGAGGAAACACTTGCATTTGGCCAAGTTTGCACACAGTAAAAATTATTAGACAAATATTCAAATGGCATCATATGAGGCATTGTATAGTCGAAAGATGTAGATTAGTGATGTGTTGCACCAATCTTGAGGTGTTTCTTTTGGCATGAATTGATATGATGTACAAGACTAATGACAAGGTTCAACCATCCAAATGTGTTTAAAGATGACACAAGACAAACAAAAAAGCTAAGTTTGATCGGCGTTGACCCTTAGAGTTTCAAGTGGGCAACAAAGTATTTCTTAGAGTTAGTTTGAAGAAAGACATCAAGAGGTTTGGCATGAAGGGCAAGCTTATTCCAATATTTATTATTCAATTTAGAGGGTTAGGGAGAATGGATAGAAGTTGGAGATCATGCCTAATTTGTCTAACGTCCATGGTGTGTTCCATTTCTCTATGTTGAGAAAGTACCATCTTAATCCTACGTATTTCAATAATAGTGGGGACATTTAGTTATAGAATGATGCCACTTATGAGGGAATGGTAGTAAGGATTCTCGACAGAAAGACTTATAGTTTGAGAAATAAGGATATTCCACCAGGGAAGGTGTCATGAAGACATCAAAGAGTAGATGAGACAACCTAAGAGCTCGAGAGCAAGATGTGTGTTAAGTACGCAAAATTTGTTCCAGAGGCATAACTAATTAGGGCATGTTATGAGAACCAAGTAAATCCTACTCACAAATTTTGAGGTCAATGTTTCTTTTTAGGGGGTAGTATTGTAATACCTCTAAATTTTTAGCCTTAATTAATTATAGTATCAACACTAATTAAACCCTAATTAATGAGGATTGACTACAGTAAAAAATGTGTCAACTCAACCAGTGTAACATGAATACCAAGAATGTCATAGAAATTTTTGATGCCAAAATGATCGAATTAGATAATGAGCTTCATGTTAAAGTGCTCGAGATGACCAAGGGGAATAAAAAAAATGGGGCAATATGCTACACCAATGCAACAACACATTGCACCGTAACAAGTGACTATAACAACCCGATGTAGTGCGTTGCACTATCTTCATTTGGTCCATAACAACACTATTTTTCAAACGATTACTTTACATTTAGATTCCTACCAATCCAAGGGTTCATTGGGTTCATGCATGTAAAAAAGCATACTTAAAACTCATTGGCCATGAAGAAAGCTTGGCTTAGATCATGCTATCTTTCAAAAGTTAAACAATTGAAAAGATAAGCCATTGCCTACTTTACCAGTGGTAAAAAGTGGCAATTGCAACACTTGCAACAATTGATATTGTTCCCCATGCTTATGCACGACCTAATCAACACATATAGTTTTTTCTCTTGGTTAGAACGCCTTATCTAAACTTGCACACAATCTATGATCAACCTTTCTTCACTTATCATCCTAGAATTTGAAAAAAAGAGTGCATGAGAATGGCATTCTCCATTCTCTAAGTGTGCAAAAGTTGGGGAGAAGTGTGAGGACATGGAAGATAAGTTTTGGTGAGTTTGGAGAACTTGAAGCAAACAAGCAATACCCCATTATAAGTATTCTTAAGCCTATTTCATCCCTACTTACACATATGTTTGAAAAAAACCAAGTCATGAACATAATGTTCATATTAGAAGCATGTTTATCCACCCACTTTAGGGGATGTTTTGTCTAAACCATAGACCACATCATGCTAAAACTGATACACTATTAGATTGTGGCCTTGGCCATGACCAAAATGGTGCAAGAATGACATAAATCCATGTATGATAGGCCTCAAATTGACTTAACAAAGTAAGGCAGTTACACACCCAAATCGAAGCATCCATGACTTAGTGACTAGCCCAGTTTTGGCTCACTTTTTACATTGATAAAGGTTGCATTAAACCAAAATTTCTTATACCTTTAGAAAGTAATCAATATCATCTTCCAAATGCTACAAAATGGTAACTTGAGTAGTGCGAACCAAGTGCCTAAATATAGGATGTTACAACACTCAAACTACTACATGTTGAATCCTTGACCAACAATGGAAAGCATGACATTTGATCTCAATATTCTAGGAGACAACTGACTAAATTACCATGATCTTGTAGAACATTGAGAAATGAACAAAAAAAAAGTTATAGTAGTCTCAAAACAAATATTGGTAAGGTCCCAAATAGAAGGAAAACCTAGTGCCCTGCTTTGTGCATGGAACACAAAGCAACATTCTTCATGAAATCGATTTTGATTTTGTTTTGATCTTGTGCGTGTGATTTGACAGAACCTTAGGGAACACGATGGTGGATTCTAGGGGGTTTAAGTGTTTTGATTTCATGCTCAAATATAATAGTTTAGACTGTGATTTGATACGAGGTCACACACTAAATTGGCTTTTGTGTATGCGTATGTGTGACAGAGGGTGCTCTTGTGAAGGAGCGACTTTGTGTCGTACTTTCCAATTTGCTGATTGCAAAATTTGAGTAACTATTTTAAAATTATTATTTCCTCTTTAGTCTTGTATTTGCATGCATAGATTATGAAAATGAATTTAGGATGATGATTAGAGTGCCTAGTTGCATAATTGCATGTAGTGTGCTATATTTGAACTTGATGAATGATGGATGATGATGTATCCATGTTTGTTGTTTAAATTGAGTAATGCATGACATGCTAGAGACGATGATAGGAACAAGCACCATATTTTGATAAATTAATTACATGAGATGAACTTGTTTATAAGGCATTTGATTCTATCATTGATTATGGTGTTATACTTGTCATTCATGTTGAGGAATGATGCCATTAGTATATCCAATACTTAACATGTTGCTAAACTTATTATTACTAACCATATGTAATAAATATGACTAAGATGATAATACTTCACTTTCTAGGATGACTAACCTTAAGAGGTTGTTAGTAAACTATCCATGATGTCTTTCCTCAATTGAAAAACTACCTTGATGATCTCTGTCCGTAGGTTGATATTGTAGTTTCAGAGTCACTGAAACACCACAGATGTAATGAAAAATAACAAGCTAAAAGAGCAAGAGGTGACACACGATATGGTAACGTAGTTCAGTGCCAATCACCTACGTCTGCGGGGCTTCACCCAGTTCAAGAATCCACTATGTGAAAAGCAGATAAACAATCTTACAGTGAGGATACAACACTTCTTCTTCAGAGAAGTGGCAATACAAACAAACAACAACTACTCCTAAAACATGCTAGTTTTTCAGCAATCTTCAACAGACCTTACTGTAATTGCTGCAACAGAGTACAACTGTTTTCTCTAAATCACTTACACAGAAAAAGAACAGTAAATAACGATCAATCTTCTTAATAATGAATAGATAACAATAATGGAGCTTGAGTGATTGATCTCGGGCTTCTGACAAGGCGGGTCTAAATAGACAGTAGCAAGCAAACTTTCCATTTGTGACGCAGATTCTGGAAATTCTTCTGGGCAGACTGTCTGATAATCTGTTGCATCTTCTGTTGCGACAGTCTCGCGGAAAACCAGAGATCTTTCCAGAACAGAGGCAGAGCGTGGAAGAACTTCCATATGCTGAAGATCTTTTGATATGAGAAAACTGATAATACAGTGCACGACCTGTTTGAAAAGGAAGATATTCCTATTTTTTCTGGATTCAGAAAAATAAGCGAATGAACATTTATAATCACATTCTTAAAGTGAAAAAGGTGGAGCCGTTAATAAAGGAAATTTTCCAAACCAGTTGAGCTAATGATCACGTTCAGAGATTGGAAATAGTTCGAATTAAAAACAGAAACAGAAATCCAATCCTGAAATCTAGCAATCGATTAGCAAGTTGGAAAGAATTCGAACAGAAACGGAAATCCAATCCTGAAATCTAGCACCGATTAGATTTAGTTTGTTTATAACAGGAAAGAATTTAGTTTTTCAAAACATTCTGTTTTACAAAAAACAGGAAAGAGATCTTTTCCTAGAACAATTCTGGAATGAGATAATTGCAAGGCAAATGAAATTGATTTGCAACAAACATTGCCAATTAAGTAGAATCCTAACAATCTCCCCTTTTGGCATTGTTTGGTGCAAAACAAATAACACATAATAGAGAAAGGAAAAAAGAACGCACAAAGAGCACAGATGCATTAGCAGTAAGAACTCAGATTGCATTAACAGTAAGAACAGAACAGAGAGACAAACAACCTGTCAAAAAAAAACATATCTGTCGAGCTATGTAAGCATCCTATCTAAAACACCCTATTCTAAAACATCCTATATTCTACTGATATCCTACTCTGCTATCAGAAGCTACCAAAACATATTTCTCCCCCTTTTTGCCCAACCAATGCAAAGTCAGGTGTCGTCGTCGAGCTGCTGCAAGATGGAATGTATGTGATGCTGTTCAGCAGAAAGAAATGCCAGACGAGCCTTCAAGTACCCAATGTAACTCTGTCGATCAGAGATATTGGCAGGGGCATCAGAAGAGGAAGCTGTGTGTGTGGCATGTGGCCACTCCCCCTCAATATCTTGCGTATGGGATCCCTCAAAGGTCTTCCGGAGAATGCGAAGCTCCCCCTGAAATGGTGTCCAGTCAGTAGGAGGAATCTGCACTTGATACTTGGAGGCAAGATACGTAGTGATTGTGCAAGGCAGTAGTAATTTGTTGTAGTTGGAGGAGGATTCAACATTTTTGACAATGGAATCGAACATGATTTGGCCCATGTTGATTGGATGTCCCGTGCTGATAGCATAAAGAAGGATTGCCTGATCATGAAAGATAGTGGATGCATGAGTGGAAGGCATCCAAACTAAGGTAGAAAGTCGAGACAACAAGAAATGTTTGGCTGTCAGAGAGGACACTTTGATTCCTTCAGGTCCGGGCCAAGTGGACTCAGGATTGCCTGTCAATACTTTGGCAACATCATCCATATCCACGTCTAAAGCTAGGGGGTGAAGAGGATCACAGACAACTTCAGAGAACCCGAAGAAGTCATTAAGATCAACGGGAGAAAACGACACAACTCTCCCCCTCACATAATTGGTATGGAACCAAGAGGAAGTAGAATCGGTAATGGCTGGGGAGAGATTGGCATAGAATTCCTTGACTAAGGACGGGGAGAAGAAGCTGTGGCACGTTACAAACTTCAGAAGGCGCTGTTCTTCTAACAGGGTAATCAGACCTGCTTTAGCAAAGTCCGATTTGTGAATATTGCGTTCGACAAGGAATGTTTTAGAACGCAGTTGAGACCAGCAGACCTTTCTGGACAAGTTGAAAAACAGGGGTGATTTGGCGTCTTTGGCAAGGATGGGGGTTAGCCGAACAAGACAGGATAGTTGAGATGAAGATGAAAGACGATCAGTGGGACGTTTTTTGCTAGCTAGTGTTTTGACACGCTTAACTCTAGGAGGTTGAGGAGTTGGGGCAATTGGTGGAACAGAGTTCCCCTGTTTAGACTGAGGAGCAGGGTTGCAGGGATGGTGGACTCAGGAACCGGAGGACAAGAGGGAGTAGCAGTGAGAGGAATAGACATACCGGAGGAGGATGCTGGAGGTGGTGCAACAGGAACCTGAGACATCTTCGTGAAGACCTCGGCCAGAGGAATCTCGTCCTCAGAGGATTCTGATTCAACATCCACAGGAACCGGATGAACGGATTTGTGAGCCACAACCTTGAATCGACCCCATTTTGGAGTGAATTCGTCCGAGAAACGTGTTGAAGGAGCGGAGAGATGACCAGATTTTGACTGAGAGAACACCATTTTTGGAAGATCGATCTAGAAGGAGATGAGAACAAGAAGGGGGTAATGCAGAGTATTTGTAGCTGTGCAAACAGGAGGTCGAACAGTCGATCAAAGACGAAGCGTTTATGATGACCTAGGTTGGAAACGCCCAACAGATTGAATGGCCGTTCAAAACTGAATTGGGAAGAGGAGAGAACGCTGGGCGTTGAGCCCATTGAATGCAGTAACCCAGAAAAACAAACAAAAACAAAAAAAAAAAAAGAAGAGAGTAAATCGTTAGGGAGCCCACATTCCAAGTGATGCTCTTAAGTATTCAAATCTAACAGCATCAAGGGGTTTTGTAAAACTATCAGCTAACTGATTTTCAGTTATCACATGTTGAAGAGTAACAGTGTTATTTTCAACCAGTTCTCTAATAAAGTGATGCCTAATGTTAATGTGTTTGGTACGCGAATGTTGGACAGGATTTTTCGATATATCTATTGCACTCTTATTATCACAATATAGTGTCATGATTTTATTTTTGATCCCATAATCAGATAGCATCTGTTTCATCCAAAGAAGCTGTGCGCAGCAACTTCCAGCTGCAATGTATTCAGCTTTTGCAGTGGACAGTGATATGCTGTTCTGCTTTTTGCTCATCCATGCAACATGGTTGTTTCCTATGTAGAAACATCCTCCGGATGTGCTTTTTCTGTCATCGATATTTCCAGCCCAATCAACGTCACTATACTCTACAATATCGAAATTACTGTCTCTAGACATCCAAATCCCATAATCAGTAGTGCCACTGACATATCTTATTATTCGTTTAACAACGGTTAAGTGGGATTCCTTAGGGGCAGCTTGGTAACGTGCACAGACTCCTACGCTATAACTTAAGTCAGGACGACTAGCAATAAGATAAAGTAGACTACCTATCATGCTTTGTTAAAGGCTTTGATCAACTTCCTTTCCAGTTGTGTCTTGGGAAATTTTAGTACTAGTGCTTATGGGTGTCCTCATGTGCCTAGCATTCTCTAAACCAAACCTCTTAACTAAGTTCCGAGCATACTTCGTTTGTGATACAAATGTACCGTCGCTGCTTTGCTTGATTTGAAGTCCGAGAAAGTAATTTAGTTCTCCAACCATGCTCATTTCAAATTCATCCTTCATCAACTCAGCAAACTTGTTAGAATGTTCCGGGGATGTAGCCCCAAAAACAATATCATCAACATAAATTTGTGCAATAACAAGATGACTATTAATGGTTTTAAGAAATAAGGTTTTGTCAACAGTACCTTGGCTGTATCCGTTGTTGATGAGGAAGCTTGTGAGTCTTTCGTACCAAGCACATGGTGCCTGCTTGAGACCATAAAGGGCCTTTCTTAGTTTGAACACATAATCAGGATGATGGTTGTCCTCAAATCCTTTGGGTTGTTCCACATATACTTCTTCATTAATATACCCATTGAAGAAGGCGCTCTTCACGTCCATTTAATGAAGTTTGAAGTTCATTGTATAGGCCACGGCCAAGAGAATCCTAATGGACTCTAAGCGGGCAACGGGAGCAAATGTTTCATCGAAATCAATCCCTTCAACTTGAGTATAACCTTGGGCCACAAGGCGTGCTTTGTTTCTGGTAATATTCCCATGTTCATCAGTTTTGTTCTTGAAGATCCATTTAGTTCCAATGATGTTCACGTCTGATGGTCTAGGGACTAATTTCCAGACCTGGTTTCTTTCAAATTGTTCTAATTCTTCTTGCATTGCTTCAATCCAGTTTGTATCCAAAAGGGCTTCTTTGACATTCTTTGGTTTAGTTGTTGAGGTGAAGCACGAGAATCTCACCATTTCTCTATAATTCTTGCGAAGAACATTTCTGGGTTGTCTCCCTTGATGAAGATCACCAATCATCAGTTCTGCAGGGTGATTCAGTTGAACTCTGGATGAGGGCTCCTTGGACTGATCAGTTTCTGTATTTTTTGGGATTTCTGGGTTGACTGTCGTGTCTTCTATGTCATAGACTGTTGTGACAGTTGGTTTGTTAGTTTCTTCAGAATTTTCTGAATCGCTTTCATGTAGAGGCTCATCTTCTGAAGGCTTTCTTATCAGCTTTTTCTTCCTTCTTATAGTCACAGATGGTGACATTAATGGACTCCATCACACATTGTGTGCGATTGTTGAAAACACGATATGCTCGGCTGTTAGTTGCATACCCAAGGAAGATTCCTTCGTCGCTTTTAGCATCAAATTTACCATGTTGATCCCTGTCATTAAGAATGTAACAAATACTGCCAAAGATATGAAAGTAACTTACATTGGGTTTTCTTCCTTTTCACATTTTATAAGGTGTTTGTTCTGTTCCTGGGCGTAAGTACACTCTATTGATTGTATAGACAGCTGTGTTAATAGCTTCTGCCCAAAACATTGAAGGAAGACTTGCTGCATGCAGCATCACCCGTGCCATTTCTTGAATGTTCCGATTCTTTCTTTCAACCACCCCATTCTGTTGAGGAGTCTTAGGTGCAGAAAATTTGTGATTGATACCCATTTCATTATACAGATATGCGAAATGTTGATTCTCGAATTCTCTTCCATGGTCACTTCTTATCCTTTTGATTTTTAGCCCCTTTTCAATTTGCAACCTCGTGCAAAGGTTCTTGAAGTTGATGAATGTTTTTGATTTTTCCCTGAGAAAAGTGACCCATGTGAATCGCGAAAAATCATCAACACATACGTATACATACCTTTTTCACCCAAGGCTTTCAGTTTGCATAGGTTCGAACAAGTCCATGTGAAGTAGTTCAAGGATTCTAGAGGTTGTAATGAACTGGACAGATGAGTGTTTAGTCTTTTTCTGTTTGCCCAGCTGACATGGACCACAGACAGAAATCTGATCTGTCTTTAATTTTGGTAATCTTCAGACGGCATCCAAATTGCTGATATTTTTGAGAGTTTTGAAGTTTATGTGCCCAAGTTTTTGATGCAAGATTTCCATAGTGTTTAGCACTGAGTTGTAGCATTGATTAAGAAGCGTCATAACAAAATTTTCAACTTGGTAACAGTTATCACAAGTTCTGGTGCCCTTCATGTAAGTATTTCCTGAGCTGGTTTTGATGATACATCCATCCTTGGTGAAGTTTACGAAAAGATCATCATCACATAGTTGACTGATACTGATCAGATTTGCTTTAAGTCCTTCCACGAACAGGACATCCCTCAGCTTAGGAAGTCCAGCAACATTTAGTGTTCCTCTTCCGATGACCTTCCCTTTTTCTCCATCACCGAAAGTCACATGACCATCTTCACCTGCACAGAAGGAAGTAAGGAAATGTTTGTTACCTGTCATATGCTTCGAGCTTCCACTGTCAAGGTACCGTGATTCATTTGCACAACCAATGTAGTGTTCTGTGATTTTGGTACCCATTTCTGAGTGATCTTCGAACTTGTTCTTCTGTTGTGAAGAAAAATATGCTGAAGTTTGAGACACTGTCTCCATTTGTGTCCTCTTCTACCGTAGAAGAAATAGGTTGGTTTCTGTGTTCTGTATGTGGTGAAGGGAGGACATAAACGTAATTTTGAGCATGAATTCGATATTGGGTTGATTTGATTCGTTTGATCATCTTTATATCCAATGCCTCTTTTATCACTAGAACTTTGTCCATGCTCAAGAATTTCTGTTAGTTTAGCTTTTCCAGAGTTTAAAAGTTGAAGAGTTTGATCAGCAGCTGCAAGTTTGATTGTAAGTTCTTTGATTTCCTTGTCCTTTTCTTTGATAACTTCTTGCTGTGTATTGACTGATGTTTTCAGCTCAAGGACCTATTCTTGTAAGTCTTTGATTTGCGAGTTTCCCTACAACCATTTGTTATACATTAGTTCATAAGTATTACGAAAGTCCTCAGAACTTACCTCATCTTCACTTTCAGATTCACTGGTCATAATGGTTCCAAGATACACAGAGGGTGACCGAGAAACAGGTGCTGCAAAAGCTATGAAGTTTTTTGAAGATTAATCTCCTTCATCCTGACTGGTGTCGGTATCATCGCTCCATGTAGGATTCATGGACTTCTTTTTAAGAGTATTTGCACATTCAATCTGAATGTGTCCGATTCCTCCACATTCATGACACTTGGTATTTTTGAACCGATTTTCAGTAGTAGGTGCCTCTTTGGAGAATCTTCTGTTGTCAGTTTTGGTTTTTGAAGATACATTCTGTTTCCTGTATTTCTTGAGAAATTTATTGAAATTTCTGGTGATAAGGCGAACTCATCTTCCATAGAGAGAGGATTGACTTCTGCTTGTAGGGCGATACCTTTTTCAGGTTTTTGGGTTGGAAGACTCATTTCATAAGTTTGCAAAGATCCTATAAGTTTGTCCAATCGTATTTTTGTAAGGTCTTTTGCTTCTTCAATTGCTGCAACCTTGGCTGCAAACTTAGGTGGAAGAGACCTCAAAACTTTTCTCACAAGTTTTTCATCGGAATATCTTTCTCCTAGTAAGAAGGCTTGATTTGCAATATCCCACAGCTTACCATTCAGACTGGATATGCTTTCATGATCTTCCATTTTTAAAAGTTCAAACTGAGAGGTTAGTATTTGCAATTTTGAGATGCGAACAACATTCGTACCTTCATATGTAGTTTCTAATGTATCCCATGCTTCCTTTGCAGATTCGCATGTTGCAATGAGTTTGAACTGATCAATATCAACTGCATTGAAGATAGAGTTGAGTGCCTTAGAGTTGGCTTGCTGCAGTTTCTTTTCATCTTCAGACCATTCGGATTTAGGTTTGATGGCCGAACTGTGATCTGATATGGGAGGAGACCAGCCATCTTCAACAGCTCTCCAAGCCAGCTCGTCAAGGGATTGAATGAAGATACGCATCTTAGTCTTCCAATATGTGTAATTACCTTCATCAAAAGGTGGAGGTCTAGAGATCGATCCTCCTTCTTTGAGATGGTATTTTTCGTTAGAGATGTGACTCATTTTGACTTTCGGATCTCACCTGCCTGATTAAGGGCTCCTGAACAAAAGGTGACCCGCTCTGATACCAATTGTAGTTTCAGAGTCACTGAAACACCACAGATGTAATGAAAAATAACAAGCTAAAAGAGCAAGAGGTGACACACGATATGGTAACGCAGCTCAGTGCCAATCACCTACGTCTGCGGGGCCTCTCCTAGTTCAAGAATCCACTATGTGAAAAGCAGATAAACAATCTTACAGTGAGGACACAACACTTCTTCTTCAGGGAAGTGGCATTACAGACAAACAACAACTACTCCTAAAACATGCTAGTTTTTCAGCAATCTTCAACAGACCCTACTGTGATTGCTGCAACAGAGTACAACTGTTTTCTCTAAATCACTCACACAGAAAAACAACAGTAAATAACGATCAATCTTCTTAACAATGAATAGATAACAATAATGGAGCTTGAGTGATTGATCCCGGGCTTCAGACAAGGCGGGACTAAATAGACAGTAGCAAGCAAACTTTCCATTTGTGACGCAGATTCTGGAAATCCTTCTGGGCAGACTGTCTGATAATCTGTTGCATCTTCTGTTGCGACAGTCTCGCAAAAAACCAGAGATCTTTCCAGAACAGAGGCAGAGCGTGGAAGAACTTCCATATGCTGAAGATCTTTTGATATGAGAAAACTGATAATACAGCGCACGACCTGTTTGAAAAGGAAGATATTCCTATTTTTTCTGGATTCAGAAAAATAAGCGAATGAACATTTATAATCACATTCTTAAAGTGAAAAAGGTGGAGCCGTTAATAAAGGAAATTTTCCAAACCAGTTGAGCTAATGATCACGTTCAGAGATTGGAAAGAATTCGAATTAAAAACAGAAACAGAAATCCAATCCTGAAATCTAGCAACCGATTAGCAAGTTGGAAAGAATTCGAACAGAAACGAAAATCCAATCCTGAAATCTAGCACCGATTAGATTTAGTTTGTTTATAACTGGAAAGAATTTAGTTTTTCAAAACATTCTATTTTACAAAAAACAGGAAAGAGATCTTTTCCTGGAACAATTCTGGAATGAGATAATTGCAAGGCAAAGGAAACTGATTTGTAACAAACATTACCAATTAAGTAGAATCTTAACAGATATATTTTGAAAACCTTCCTTGTTTAGTTTTGATCTAATGGTGAATAAGCGTTTTAAAATATGGTCGACCTTCATGTACCTAGAAATGTTGGATCACATGCATGATACCATAGGGATAGTTTTCATTTTGTGGGTTGGTGTGACCAGTAGACTACTTTAGGGCTAACCTACCTTATCGAATGACCAACTTAAACAAAACATTATTTAAAATGCCTAATGTTCTAAAATGTATGTATAATCTCTGTATGCATATGCTTGGTAAGTTAGGAGATAAAGTCGTTGGACCTATAGAGCTTGATCTCACACTTTTTTAGATGCAAGTACACCCTAACAAGTCATGGGAGCCATCTGTCCATTCTTTGACCCTCTTTACCACTGTTATGTATTTTGGACGCAATAATCATTTTGAAAAGAATTTTATGAACAAATGTATGATGTATACCCTAGTTGGAAGGACTAACTGCGACTTTGATGGGGCCCATGTGTGATCGGGTGGATTTTAATTTGGGATATAATTTATGATTTTAGTTGCGTTTATGTGAATGCTTGATTTTCTTCTACAAGATTTAATGATGATAAACCATGCTCTGAACTAAGGTAAGAACAAAAAATGAGATTAGTAACATCCCCTTTAGATTACATGTTTGGTTTTAATATTTATTTGATCTGATCTTATAAATCAGATCAAATAAATATTAAAAAAGGGGGTATTACATTTCAAAATTCTAAGATGAACATGAATCCTGATTTCATATAAAGTATGTTTTAAATATGGAGCACGCTTCAATATATAGACAAAAATATGTGAAAAACGTTTTAGTTATGGAATGTGTTTCAACGTCCATCCTTATATTTCATCTATTTATCAATCTTTATAAGAAGCAAGCTCCATTGATGAAGCACACTTGAAAAGTGATGGTGTGAAATACACAAAGTAGTTGACAAATATTTCTAAGTTGAAGCACGTTTTATCCACTTTATTCATTTGTCAATTCTTTTAAGTATAGACAATCCTTTTTCATTTATTCTTTAGAATTCGCTTGATGCATAGGATATAATTAGATTATTTTTTAAGACCGAGGAGGAATCAACTCATGAAACTGCAGTTTGATGTGGATCTATATATCCATATACTATTATCAAAGATGCTAATGTAACTAATCCAATAAATTTTATGTAATTACAACATTCACAATCGCTAGATCTTTTATTGGGTAATTCTTGCCGACTCTTAATTGTCATGTTTGGATATTCAATGTGTCATTGCTTAAAGAAGTGGTAATGATGCGTATTGAGGCATCTATGTGGTCAAATGAGGCATGATGTAGCCAAGATAATATTTGGATGAATACTTACTGTGATTATTTGATGAATGCACAGATTTGAGTGGAGGCCAATTAAAACTTCAATTTTAATGGTTTGAATGACCAGCATGTGGATAAATGTGGAGGATCATAGAGACTGAGATTTTGTTCAATATCTGATGTGCTTGTAGGAATACAAGTGTAGTTCCACAAGAGTTTAACAACCAGCTCAAATATGACACAACTAACACATTGAAGTTCATCCAAGTGCTCGCTTCCCACATTTCCTTTATGGAGGTTGTCAAGTGGTTTCATGGGGAATTGATACACGTTTAAGTGGTTGCGAGTGAACGTAACTACCTTATAAGAGGACATGTAGCAAGGAAATGTGGGAAGTTAGAGATATGGTTATGTACCCTTTAACTCAAATATCCACTTGATGCAATAATGAAATGATTTTTTTTTTTTTTGTATTTAATAGATGAAACACGTTAAGAGTGATTATATTTAGAGAGTACATGGCATTAAATATATCATAAAATCCTGGAATCAAATGATTCTAAGTAGTCCAATGGTATATGTGAGCAATATAAGCCTCCGATATGTATATATATATATAATTAATTAGATGTCAGCAATAATTTGGTATTCATACAGTAGCTTAGTTATACTATTTAAAGAACTTTCAATTATTCATTCCGGAAAGGAAGAGGAAAGTTACTAATGAAACAATATGAGAAGATGAAGAATCGTTGATTGGGAAGCAGACAAAGAAGAGAGAGAGAAGAGGAAGAATCTTTCTTTATATTAATAATACTTGATATCGTGATCTAATAGATAGCTGATCCCTTCCGTTTTTATTGGAACAATGTGGTATTAGCGAACCATCTCATTCATTTCCTTTGTTATATATGTATATATATATATATATATATATATATATATATATATATATATATATGTACGCGAAGTAGTTAGTTATGACATGATAGACTAATATCATTCATGTGTGTCTTATTATTATTAATGCATGACTAATATCTTTGCTATGTATATGATTAAGTACTGGTCACATGCGGAGTACTTGTATTTATCTGGTGGGTGCCTATTCTGATCCTCTCGGATCTCGTAATTAATGTAGTAAGTGAAAAAGAGGTGATTTGACACTATTTTTTCAGTAGTTATTGAGATGATATTGTATATATCGATATAAAGGTGATATGTATATATTCAACTTAGCTATACGTTAAACTACAAAAAAGTATATTAGAAATGCATTCTGACACGAACATTCCCAAGAAGGTTCCGCGAACTGCAGGTCGAACTACCCATAGTTGTTGATGATTCAAGTGGAACACGTTTTGGACAAGTGAATTTGATTGTCAATGCTTTGATGAATATATTAGAAATCATCCTTGTCAGATAAAAGTTTAATTATGAATATTGTAAATATATAGATTAGTAATATCCTCTCTCTCTCTCTATCTCTCTCTCTCACGTATATAATGATATGTAGGTTGATTTATAATAAGGAGAAAAAAATGTAAAAAATAATCTGATATGTTTGCAATAAGCTTTGAATAGACAAATTTTAAATAAGCTTTGCTTTGTTGTTATGTTAGAGACATTTTATTCAAAAACTCTATTATATATTAATGGTTAGTAGATTAATTAGATATGCGACCATTATTCAAAATGAAAATCGAGAAGCCAAACTTTGACTTGAGTCAAAGCAATAGAACATCTTTTATGCCATGGATCTTGTTTTGAGCCAACGTATTTTTCTTCCTAGAAGCACACTTTTGTGCATGCTCAAGGGGGTTCTCTGCTTTGGTTAAAAATGAAAACCCTTTTTTTTTTATTTTTTTTATTCCAAGAGAAAGCAATTTAGATTAATAGAAGCAAATTTCCTTTATTAATTTTCCTATGAAAAAAAGATCTTTGACTCACTCATCATAGAGGACTTTTGAAACTCTTGAAATTATTAATTATTTTTGTGCAATTATAATATTTTTAGAATACAAAATTTTCTGTCCTTCAATATTTAAAAAATCATTTTGATTTTGACTGAAAAGACTAACGTTTATTTATGCTTCAAATTTTTAAATTTGTTATTTTCTTAACAAAGTTTGAGAAAATTTCTTTTGCTTATTCTTTAATACTTTAAATATCGTGTTAAGATATTTTAAAGAGTCTTGACTTACAATCGTTTTACAACAATCTTTTCAAGTCAAATCTCAAAGATTTATGTTACAAAAGCTCGAGATTCATCCGTATCTTTTTATTAAAGAGTTCCCTGAACATTCAAGGTATCTTCAATTGTGCAATTCGTTCGTATGCTTTACCAATCCAAGTTAAGGTATGGCTTTTTCCTTAACTTGTGCACCATTGTACATACTTTGATTATGCATTTGTTGGAAGTTTCTTGTTCAAACTAGTAGGCTCAATTTTATATCCTAAGCTTATGTTGGAAATGTTTTTGTTGGAAAGGGTTAATTGAGACCGTTGTTAGAAAAGATTTATAAAAAAATCGTATGCAACGTTTGGTTAAACCAAAATATATCTATCTTTTTGTTGTATCCATTAGTCTACTATTTAAATAAGTTTATTATTTTATTTGATAGTGATGGAAAATATACAACGAAAAAGAAATATTCTATCATTAAATTTTCACCACAAAGCGTAGTCAAAAGCTCAAAGGGCAATAATAAAATTTTTTATTAGGACTTATATACTAATGAAGTAGGGATCCATTCATCAGATCTTAAAGTGGTCGTGCTAAACCTATGTATAAGGCAATACATGTTACAATGGAGGAACTATTATAGAAAAGAGTATATGTTTTTCTCTTAAACACTGTACAAATCTAAGTCAAGTCACTACAGAAGTACCTGACTCAAGTTAAGTATTATTTATCAACTAAAAATTGCTTAATACTAGAACTCATATCTAGTTTCAACAAAAAACAAGCATAATGGGGAGTGGGTAAGACATTATCAATCAATTACAATCTCATCTTGACTCCAAACAAAGCAGCAACTTGAAGTGCAATCATCTCATCTTTGCTCACTTTCATAAAGTGTCAAAAGCAACCATTCGTTTGAGTGAATCGATTTTTTTGCCTGGAAACATACTTGATCTTAACGACAAATGTGTGCAACAAATATCGAGTTAAAAAAATCAACCATATGATTGTTGTTAATTAATATATCCAAGAATACAAAAATAAATGAAGTATAGAAGATTACAATTGTAGAAGTCCTAATGCTTTAACATGTGACATAAATACATCTCTAGCAATAACTTTTGTAAAAGGATTAGCAATCATGCGTCCAGTAGGTATGTTATAATAACCCAAAGTAAAAAAAAAAAACGCGTGTGAGGACCATGACTCCCAAATCAAGACCACGGTCTTGCGATAAAAAATGGTCTTCTTGTGGGACCGCAGTACTGGCATGGAGACTGCGTTATGCGATTAAAAAGTTGTAAATTTTGTTAAAGGCGTGGTACTGTGGTTGAAAACCAAAAATAGAGGTTGGAGCACTACGATACTGCCATGCTTATACATATAGATGTGTGCAGAAAACCTAATCTCACGAACTCATTCTTGTAGCGACTCTTTCTTGCTTGCAAAGAAGCCATTCCAACCGCTATTAGTTGAGTTCCTTATATCCCAAAAACCTTCAAGGGTGATTCTAAACCATTCTAAGCATCCCTAACAACTTTTCTACCCTAAGTTTTGCAAAGAACAATACCAGCAGAGGAAGGATCGAATTGAAACCTGAATTAGGATTGTCGGTATCAGGAAAATCACGAAACACTTTGAGGAATTTATGTGTTTACCATGGTTTTGCAATTGCCTAAGTGCATGCACACTTCTTCTGATGCAACATAACAGTAGGAGTGTTTGAGATACGTTTGAGAGGGAGAATGAAGGAAAGAACATTTTTAATTGAGGTATAATATGTTTCTACTTGGTGAAATGCTTGTATTAAGTTTAGTATTAATGTAATAAGTCATTGAGAATGAAAGGATAGAAAAGAAACTAGCACAAATGTGCAGTTCTAGGAAAATCACTTAACTACCGTGGTAGTGCAATGCAAACAGAGAATTCCTCTCAGGTTATGGACCGCGGTAATTAGAAGAAAAACAAGGATATTGACTATAGACTTGCCCACTGTACTTACACCACAGACCATTTATGTTGGGAGATTGTTTAATTGAGATTTGAAACATTAGAAACTCATAACCCTGCATGAATGTATGTTAATTCTTAAAGGTTGAGAACTTAAATTGATTGGAGCACTAGAGAAAGAACCAAGAGGGCTAAGTAATCAGGTGGGGATGATTATCATGCTCATTAGTCTCATTTAAGTTTTAAATATTAAACATGATTGATGTTTATAGTATTTGAATGCCTAGGAGCATGCTAGGGTGTACATGAACGTTGACTTGAAGCTATGATTTATGATGCGTGTCTACATGCTATATAACATGATCAGTGTCTTCTTGCTTGTTGTTTACCCGTTTTCATAATATGAGATTACATGACTATATCTTATTGTTCATGAGATGATTAGCTTACTTGATTCATATGCAAGTGATATATGTTCAATTACTAGATGATGAACATGATATAAATGAATTATTGTATGGAGCTAAAGTAAGTTAAATTAAGATTCGAACCATGTATCGACATAGTGAACCAGAGGGATCACTATGGGTGTTCTCACAATTGGAACAATGGCTAGTCTGTAGTTTCCAATGACAGAATGATGGGTGAAACCCTATTCTTGGTGATGGAGTCATGGGTGAGACCTTTAGCTCTCGGGTTGGGCGATGGGTGTGCTCCTATATCCCATTGGAATTTGGCACTTGTGCATTTTCCTTTATTCCTTATGATATGATGATAATGATGAGAGAACACCAAGAGTTAGTCTTTCTGTTAATTAACAACTGTTGAACAATTGAATGTTTGAAACGCTTAATGAACGTCAAGTATTTGTATGTTTGATATTTTGACCTGAATAATACTATGAATGTGTTGTGTATGATCCACTAGGCTCTTGACTCACCCCACGTTTTCATTTTAGGTGACATTTGAGGCGATGCTTGCTGACCGACCTTTCCAAAATATTTTCTAGCCAGTAGCTAACCTCATTATGGAGGTCGTTTGATGATATTTTCATTTCCTAAGTTGGTTTAGATTCCTCCATACTAGTTTAAATTGTTATTTGTCTTTATGGTTTAAATTTGGCCATGTAGGCTATGTTTTAGAGATTACTTTTGAAAACTTTGTTTCAAGTTTTATTAAGTCTTGAATGTTGAGGAAATGATTCATTTATCTAAATATCTCTGTATGTTTCCATGAAATATTTCTTGGTATGCCCAAATGACATAGAAGTTATTGATATGAGATCTAGTATGTCTAGAAATGTGTTTCATATAATTTGAAAGTGAGATAAGTAACCTCCCGGTCCTCGATGGTCTACACGTGTAAATTATTTAATGTAGAATAGGCGTGCTTCTCTGCACGTGATTCTAATGTGATAAAAATGAAAGGACCGAGAATTAAGTTTTTACAAAGTTGGTATCAGAGCCTAAACAATAGATGCCATGGGAAGATGAGGGCTTAGACTGTAGAGTACTAGGTTAGATGTGTATTTAGATGCCAATGGTAGTAGCTGAATTGATGATGGTTGCTAGTTCAACGGAGGAACCATTCAACCAAGTGTTGAGACCTTAGGTCTAGGGAAAAGAGACCACAAGTAGAGACATGAGTGTTTACAAGGAGACACAATGGATCATGAAAAAAAAAATTTAGGGCATAGGTTAGAGACTGAAAATGTTTGAATGACGAAACACTTGTTTGGTCAGGACACAAGATCAGGACATTCCTATATCTCTGGTTTCTATGTGGTATGGTATGCGTAAAAATTAGGGGTATAGAGGAATCGTGGACTTGAAGATTGATAGGCCATTGTTGGTGAGTGGTCAATGACTTTAGAAGAGCTTGTTTCCCTATGCTTGGCTTGTATGGGACGGTCAAGTATAGTGGGACTTGGGAGGCCTTAGTTATCAAGAGATTTGTGAAATTGTTTGGGTATAGTAAGGTTTCTGAGTAGAAGCCTATGTCGTTGAGCAAGAGTAGTATGTGACACTTGAACGTGGAGAAATAGATGAAAGCTTGAAAATTTTACTATGCTAATGTGAATTGTGTGTCGATGGAATGGTTGTATGTATGCGTTTTGATATGAGGATTTTGAATACTATTATATGAGGCCAAAAATCCTGTACCCAATATACCCATGAGGACTCAAAAACCTCAATCTCAAACTTAGAATCATAAACAATTAGGGTACTAAACAAACCAAGAACTTAGAAATATGAACTTAGAGTCATGATGTTATGAATAACACGAAAAAAAAACTGTTTTGACAATAGGATCACAAACTACGAATAGAGATACGAAAGATGATATGACAAGTTGCAAAAACATTTAGTATCCAGACTTTGAGTAAAAGGGGTTTGTATAACCCAGATAAAATGGAAATGAAGTCATGATGCTCCTTATATATACTGAGATTCTCTTTCTAATATAATGTTGATTTATGGGATATTAAAATGACTTTTGGCTTGTAGATAATGGAAAGAACAAGAGGTAACGATGCAAGAGATGAAAATACCGATAGGGCAAAGGGAAAATAGAGTGCCAGTGGTAGAAGCTCTAGCTGGGACAGTGGTGACTATAGACATGTTAGCCAAATTTGCTCGACAAGTGGTAGAATAAGTTATGAGGAATCTACCACAAGTTCAGAACTAGCCACCAGTACAACCATAACCACAAGCCAGCCTCAGCCCTGAATTCATCAGGTTCTATGCCTAACAATCTAGTGAGGCTAAACCAACCAATTATGGATGACATAGAGCAGAAGAACCTGTTGGTGGAATTCTAGAAGCTACGACCTAGTAATTTTGAGGGTTTGATTGATCACTTGGCTGTTGATAAGTGGTTCATTGAGATGAACAAACACTTAAATGCCTTAGGGGCAACTAGCCCTAGGAGAGTTGCATTAGCAGTGCACCACTTTGTTGGACCTGCCTACCACTGGCGGGAGATGGTTATGAATGATCCTATTGCCGATGTATCCTTTATGACGTGGGAGCAGTTTAAGCTCTATTTTATTCAAACTTCTTTTCAATGGAAAATACGAAACAGTTACAATTAGAGTTAAATCGACTAACACAGAAGATTGTGACCATTGTTGAGTACGAATATAAATTCACTGAATTGTCTAGATTTGCCCTAGAGCTGATAAGGGATAAGTAGTCCAAGGCAGATGGGTTTGACAAAGGACTGAAGGTAGAAATACGAAAAATAATATATTCGTTGACATTGACTACTCTTAAGGAAACAGTGGAAAGGGCGCAACTGATTGAGCGAGATCTCAAATATGAACAAGCTTTGAGAAATAGACAATAAAGGTCACAGCCAGAGCAAGCAACAGGAGCCTCATAGAAGAAGTAGAACAGACAGGATGGCTACTGAGTTCTTCACAGTCAAAATTAGGCATAAAATCATAACATATCATAAAACCAGCAAGCACAGATTGATCGTGCTAGGGATGAGTAGAGGGAGTAGGCAAAGAGGCAAGGGTTGTGCTTCTTATGCCGCTAGAGAGGACATATTGCCAAGAATTGTCCTAATAGAGCTCCAACTCCTCCTCAGCAACAATATGTGCATGGAAAAGATGGTTGACCACAGTAGAGGCAACAACTATAGCCCCAACCATAGTAGAATCATAGAATCAAAATCAAGGATGGGATAAAACCAAGTCTGACTTCACGCTATTGATGCCTAGGCTGATCTTGCACCTATAATGGAAGATACATTTCTTTTGTTTAATGTTGCTGTGAAAGTTTTGTTTGAGTTGGGTGCCACTAAGTATTTCTTTTCTAAATGCCTAGTTGATAGACTAAACTTGATGGCAAACCCCTTGCCTCTGACATTACATGTAGCCATGCCATAGGGACCACAATGAACTCTATGAGATATTGTAAATGTGGCCTTAGGTTTGGAGAGAAGTTGATTTCAATTAATATTCATGCACTTTCTTTTCATGGGTACGATGCCATACTGTGTATCAATTGGTTGATCTTCTACCAAATTGCTAGAAATGGAGGGTGACTGTGACATTGCCTTCTGAAGATGTGTTTAAGATCAATGGGAATATGCAAAGATTGTCGAGGAGTCCTAGGGTAGCTATACTACATTGTTTAAAACAAAAAGATGACTACACAGAGTTGTTGGAAGAGGATGCTGAAGAGCTAAAAGAAATTCAGGAGACAATTGGAGTACAGGGATATGCAGATGTACTCCCAAATGATCTACTTGGGCTACCGCCACACAGACAGGTAGAGTTCAAGATTGAGTTGCATCTAGGCACTGACCCCATAGCCATTTCGCCTTATAGAATGGCACCAGTGGAACTGATGGAGTTGAAGACACAACTAGATGAGCTCCATGAGAAGGGATTTATCAGACCCAATGAATCACCATGGGGAGCTCCAGTGTTGTTTGTGAAGAAAAAGATGGATCCATGAGGCTTTGTGTTGATTATCAAAAGCTAAATCAAGTAACGATAAAGAACAAGTGCAATTGCCTAGAATAAATGACCTATTTGATCAGTTGAGGGGAGCCACTCACTTCTCCAAAATTGATTGAGGTCAAGATATCATTAGTTGAGGATTTGAGAGACTGATATACACAAGTCAACCTTCAGAACTAGATATGGGCTTTTCAAGTTCACGGTGATGCCATTAGGTTTAACCAATGCATCGATTGCATTCATAGATCTGATGAACAAAGTTTTCAGATAGTATTTGGATTAGTTTGCTATAGTATTTGTTGATGACATTCTGATCTACTTCAAATCATAGGCTGATCATGTAGAAAACCTAAATATTGTCCTAGAGATGCTGATAAGAAATGGGCTTTATGAGAAGTTTAGCAAATGTGAGTTCTGGATGAAGAAGGTCAAGTTCCTTGGCCATGTTGTCTTAGCTAGAGGAATATTTGTAGACCAAAAGAAAGTAGAAGCAATATCCAACTGGAAGCAACTTAAGACTATAATTTTGGTAGGATACTGCCACAAGTTCATCCAAGATTTCTCGAAGTTGGCAGAACTAATGACCAAGTTAACCAGAAAGGGAGAAAAATTTGTTCGGGGATGAGAAATGTGAACGATCGTTCCAAGAATTAAAGAAGAGGTTAACTTTGGCACCCATCTTGGTCACACCTTCCCATAGTGTGAGGTACGTATTGTACATGGATGCTTCACAAAATAGATTGGGTGCTGTACTGATGCAAGACAGGGAAGGTAATAGCTTATGCTCACATCAGTTGAAGATTCATGAATAGAACTACCCCATTCATGGCCTAGAGTTAGCGACAATCATTTTTGCACTAAAAATTTGGAGGTATTATTTCTACGGGGAGAGTTGTGATTTATTTTCAGATCATAAGAGCCTGATTTATATTCAGAAGGAGCTGAACCTTTGTAGTAGAGGTGGTTTGAATTTCTGAAAAATTATAATTTTAATTGCATCACCATCTAGGGAAGGCTAATGTGGTAGCTGATGTACTCAGTAGGAAGTTCAATAATAATAATGAAGAAAAGGGACAGATGTATCAGCTGATCAGTGACTATAACCTGGGTATAACATCAAAGGATAAAGAAATATATTTGTATGCTATAACTTGCCAACCAGATATCTTATATAAGATAAGAGACGAGCACAAAGAGGATAAATAGATCATAAAACTGATAGAGGGTGTTAAAGGAGGCAAACATATTGATTTGAAAATTTATGTAGAAGGTACTCTCAGATTTGGAGAGAGAATTTGTGTACCTAAGAGTGGATAGAGCAGAAGAACCATTTTGGATGAGGCACATCAAACCAAGCACACTATGCACCCGGGAGGTGACAAGATGTATCAGAATCTCAGGACAGTGTATTGGTAGAGAGGTATGGAGAGGGACATAGCTAAGCATGTCTCTAAGTGCTTGACCTGTCAATGGGTGAAGGTGAAACATAAAAGACCCTCAAAGATGTTGCAATCACTTCGAATTTTCGAATGGAAGTGGGATAACATCGATATGGATTTCTTTAGTGGTTTACCTAGGAACCAAAAGGGAGAAGACATAGTACAGGTAATTGTAGATTGCCTCACCAAGGTAGCTCACTTCCTACCCGTTCGATCTACAGATTCAGTAGGAAAGCTTGAAGAACTCTACATTAAGGAAATAGCAAGGCTACATGGTGTACCCAAGACCATAGTATTAGATAGAGATTCCAGATTCACATCTCAGTTCTGGCAGAACCTACAGAAAGAGTTAGGCAGTACACTCACCATGAACACTACTTTTCATCCCCAGACATATGGGCAATTCGAGAGGGTTATATAGGTATTGGAAAATATGTTGAGAACGCATGTCCTTGATTTCAAGGGTAATTGAAGCAAGTATTTGCACTTGGAAAAGTTTGCCTACAATGACAACTACCAGGCGAGTATTCAAATAGCTCCATTCGAGACTCTCTACGGCAGACCTTATAGATCTCCATCATGCTAGGCAGACTTTGAAGATCATGTGCTCACAGGGTCAAACCTAATACAATAGATGAAACAAATTCAAGAGGAGTTGACCACGACTTAGACAAAAGAGTTATGTAGATAAGAGAAAAAAGTTTCTAGAGTTCCAAGTGGGTGATAGAATATTCATGAGGATCAATCCTCAGAAGGGGATTAAATGTTTTGGAATCAAAGGGAAACTATCAGCAAGGTTCATTGGTTCGTTCTAGATATTTAGACGGGTTGGTGAGTGTGCCTATGAGTTGGATCTATTGAAAAGAATGTCCTCAATCCACAACATATTCCATGCAACGATGCTACGAAATTATGAACCGAACCCCTATCACATCATACATTGGAAGGAAGTCGACATTCAGATAATGTTACTTACATAGAACCAACAATTAAGATATTCAATCGTAAGGTGCAAAGTCTCAGAACCAAGGACATCTTTTTAGTCAAAGTTCTATAGAGACACCATGAACTAGATGAGGTTAACTAGGAGTTAGAGAGTGAAATGTGGAAGAAGTACTTGGACCTCTTCACTAAGAGTAGCTGACCGGAGAACATCGTACAAGTATGTGATCATTTTAAATTTTGAGGACGAAATTCTTTTAAAGGGGGCTAGATTATAATAACCTAAAGTTAAAAAAAATGCACATGCGGACCGCTGTCCCCAAATTAGGGCTGCGATCCTATAATAAAAAAAGGTTTTCTCGTTGAATCGCGATACTAGAATGGAGACCGTGGTCTTGTGATTACAAAGTTGTAAATTTTGTTAAAGATATGGTGTCACAGTTTTGGATCACAGTCCTACGATTAGGAGTAATGCCAAGACCATGGTGTTGGCACCAATAGTGCAATTGAAAACTAGAAATAGAAGGTTGAAGCACTGCAATACTGCCTTGCTTATATATATAGATGTGCACAGAAAACCTAATCACATGAACTCATTCTTGTAGCCGCTCTTTCTTGCTTGCAAAGAAACCCTACCAACTGCCATTAGTTGAGCTCCTTGTATCCCAAAAGCCTTCAAGGATAATTCTAAACCATTCTAAGCATCCTTAACAACTTTTTTAACCTAAGTGTTGCGAAGAACGATACCAACAGAGGAAGGATCGAACTGAAACGTCAATCAGGATTGTCAATCTCAGGTAAATCACGAAACTCTTGAGGAACTTACTTGTTTATCATGGTTTTACAATCACCTTAGTGCATGCACACTTCCTTTGATGCATAGAATAGTAGGAGTGTTTGAGATACATTTGGGGAGGGAGAATGAAGGAAGGAGCATTTGTAATTGAGGTATAATATGTTTTTACTTGGTGAAATGCTTGTATTTAGTATTAGTCTAATGAGTCATTGAGAAGGAGAGGACATGAAAGAAACTCGCACGAATGTGCAATTTTAGGAAAATCACAATTTTAGGAAAATCACATAACTAATGCTGGAGACCATAGTAGTGCAATGCAAATAGAGAATTCCTCTCAGGTTATGGACCATGGTAATTAGAAGAAAAACAGGGATGTTGACTATAGACTTGCCCATTGTACACACATCACAGAACATTTATGTTGGGGGGATTGTTTAATTGAGATTTGAAACATTAGAAACACAAAACCCTGAATGAATGTATGTTAATTCTTAAAGGTTGAGAACTTAAATTGATTGGAACACCAGAGAAATGATCAAGAGGGCTAGGTAATCAGGTGGGGATGATTATCATGCTCCCAAGTCTTATTTAAGTTTTAAATATTGAACATGATTGATGTTTATAGTATTTGAATGCGTAGGAGCATGCTAGGGTGTACATGAACGTTGACTAGAAGCTATGACTTATGATGCGTGTTTGCATGCTATATAACATGATCAGTGTCTTCTTGCTTGTTGTTTACCCATTTTCATAATGTGAGATTACATGATTATGTCTTATTGTTCATGAGATGATTAGCATACTTGATTCACATGCAAGTGATATATGTTCAATTACGAGATGATAGGCATGATAAAAATGAATTATACTATGGAGCTAAAGTAAGTTAAATTAAAATTCGAACCACGTACTGACGCTGTAAACCATGGGGGATCACTGTGGGTGTTCTCACGATTGGAACAATGGTTAGTGCGTAGTTCCGATGACAGAACGATGGGTGAGACCCTAGTTCTTGGTGTTGGAATAATGGTTGAGACCCTAGCTCCTAGGTTGGGTGATGGGCGTGCTCCTATGTCCCATTGGAATTTAACACTTGTACATTTTCCTTTATTCCTTATGAAAGAATGATAATGATGAGAGAACACTAGGACTTCGTCTTTCAGTCTAATTAACAACTGTTGAACAATTGAGTGTTTGAAATACTTAATGTATGTCAAGTGTTTGCATGTTTGATATTTCACCTGAATAATACTATGAATGTATTGTGTATGGTCCACTAGGCTCTTGAGCTCACCCTACATTTCTATTTCATGTGACATTTGAAGTAGTGTTTGCTGACCAATCTTTCTAGGTTATTTTCTAGCTAGTAGTTAACCACACTGTGGAGGTCGTTTGACGACATTTTCATTTTCTTAGTTGGTTTGGATTGGGTATATGAACCTCTAGACTAGTTTGAATTGTTATTTGTGATGGTTTAAATTTCGGTCACATAAGCCATGTTTTAGATATTGCTTTTGGAAACTTTGTTTCAAGTTCTATTAAGTCTTAAATGTTGATGAAATGATTCATTTATCTAATTATCTCTGTCTGTTTCCACAGAAATGACTCATTTATCTAATTTGAAAGTGAGATAAGTAATCTCTGCAGTCAACACATGTACAATATTTAATGTAGAACAGGCATGCTTCTTCGCTCGTGACTCTGATGTGACAAAAATGAAAGGACCAAGAATTAGGGTGTTATATATATACTCTAAAGAAACTTATTTTATTTGCTACGATATCACAGACGAAATGGTATCTCAAATCCATATGTTTAGTCTTTTGATGATATTTTGATGTTTCACATATGCAAGTACACCCAATAGGAAGGGGGAGATAGATTATGAGGAAACTTTTCTCCTATCATTTGATTTTCCTCTATTTGTCATATTCTAGTTGTGCTCGTTATTTGTTTTATGGGAGAATAATATCTATTAATTGAATCATGTATTATTTAAAATTTTGTTCATTAATTTTATATCAGATATTATAATTAAACATATGTGGTGCATGTGATGATGAGGCATTTATAACAAATTTTTGATCATACGACTATGTTTAATTTGTTCATCTATATTTAAATTTGTGCTACAAAATGAGATAAATGTGTATGTTTTTTTGCTCATTATTTTAAATATCCCATTTTATTTAGACTATGACTACTAAAAATGTAGTAGCAAATTTGACTAAGGGTGAGAAATTTGATGGCGACAACTATGATATATGATTCCATAAGATCCAATGTCTCTTAAATGAGCAAGAGGTTTTGTATACCTTAGATAAAGTTATGATTTCTCTAGAAGAGGGCAATACTCCTCAACACTAACAAGATAAGCAGACTTTTTAAGAAATGGATTGATAATGATCGTATTGCTTGTTATACTATGTTGAGCAGTATGCAAAATGATCTCATTGATCCCATTGAACAGTATAAAACTACTCATGACATGTGGGAAGCTATCAAGAAGTATGGTCTCACTTCTTTAGCCAAGTTACATGGTCTTATGATGAAATTTGATTCTTATCAAAAGAAGTTTAATCACTCCATAAAGCAACATTTGAGAGTATTGTCATCAATGATCCATGATCTTCAAGTAGCTGGCCACAATCTTATTGATGAACAATAGGTTCAAGCTATTATACGCTCTCTGCCACATTCTTGGGAGCATTGAAGTAGAATATGACTCATAATGAGAATATTAGCACTTTTGAGAACATTGCTCATCATCTTGAGTTAGAAGCTGAGTGTTTTTATCCTACCAAAGCTAATTTTCTGCTTATATTGTTGAGACATCCTTCGAAGAAAATGCAAAGCATCGTGGTCCTTCCAAGAAAAGACTTGGTCATACCCAAAAGCCTAAGGGTAACAATAAGAAGAGAAAGAGAGGTAGTAGAGGTGACACGAAGTATAAATCTAAACTTACTTGCTTTAACTATTAGAAAACCAATCACTTTTCTCGTGAGTGCATTGGGCCGAAGAAGGTAAATACAAACTCTAAATTTTGCTTTGACAAACCCAAGATAGAAGTTTAGTGGAAAGTGGTTGATTTAAAGAAATATAGAAAAATTCCTTCACGTAAGAAAAATAAAAAAAATAGAAACTTACCTCATGGTCACATGTGGAGCCAAAAAGGGAGAGAATCCAAGGGAAATACAAAACATTATATTTCATAAATCATAACATATTAGAAACTTATTTGATTTTACAAATCATAACATATTAGAAACTTATTTGATTTCATAAATCATAACATATTAGAATGTTTCCCTAATGATAGAGGACGTCCAAGAGAGCTTAGAATGTATTCTAAACCTTTAATTGTGTTCACACATGTAAAAGAAACAAATAAGGTTCAAAGATTTTGCTCACACTTGGATTAGAAACCTTAGCGGTTTCATTTGCCCAACCATGAGCTCACTTGCCAAACCATTAGATTCATTTGCCCAAATCAATGCAAAACATCCTCATTGTGTATGGAAAGATTATCATTGTGTGCGATGTCCAAATCGTCCCCATGGTGCTCAAGAACATCTATATAAACCTTCTCTTGCTCACATTCATCTCATCCCAAAGCAAAGAGTTGACACTTCTTTCTTTGCTTGTTCTTGTCCTCTTCTTGGCACCTCTTCTCACTTGTCTTTTCTCTCTTGTGTGAGAATTTCTGATTGCAATATTTTAGGAGTTATTGAAGTAGTTTTTTTTGGTGGTTAAAAGTTATTGAAGTGGTAGATAAGGGGAACCTCTGTCAGATTCAACAATAAACTCAGATTTAGGTAGAGAGGATTTCTTAAACCTCTACTTTGCTATTTTAAATTTCTAACATATTCATGATTGGTTAAATTCTGATTTTCAGCATGTTTTATTTTAGTTTCAGCATGTTTAATCATATTTAAATTTCAGTTTAGCATGTTTTTATGTTTTAATCACTCATGAGAGTATGTTATGCTTAAAATCCATGTTTAGGATTCAATGTTTCAAGCATGCTATATGATGTTTTCATGATTTCTTGCTTGTTTAAAATTTAGAAATTTATATTCTGAATTTCTTTTATAATTAAGTGATCTTAAACATAAGAAAGTGAAGATAAGAACCACGTACCGTCATAGTGACCTGTATGGGTGCTATGGGTGTTCTTAACACATGCTTGGAGTGTGTGGTTGCGGAGCGCAACTAAGGGGTACTTGGTATGTGACATCGAATGGAAAGTGACAAAGAAATGTCTTTTCACTTGAAAGAGGGGTATCTAAATTAAGAACATTAAGGGAGAAGAACCCATTTCAGTCATAACGCCAACTTGAACCAAATTGATGTATGAATCACTTAATATTTGAAAGTGTGTGAAATTGGATGTGTTATTGATTTGAAATAGTAACTTAGTTGTTTAATGAATGCTCCACTAGGCTATGTACTTACCCTATTCCTTTTATTTTCAAAAAATTGAATGAACCATGAAGATTATGGATATTAGATTCTTTTTGAGTATTGAAAATTCCATTGTAAGGGTATGTTGTCCAAGTCTTGATTTTTAGACTTCTGCTGAATTTTTATTTTTTATTAAAGAGTTATGTACTCAAGTTTATGATTTAATTTAAGAATGTAAGTTTCTTTATTTTATTTTAATAAATAAAGAGTTTGAAGTATTCCTTTCTCTACTTATATTGCACTTGTTGAATTGAATATTAAGCATAATGAAAAGTGTATTCATGAGGGATTTCAATAAGTGTTAGAACAAAGGAATTGAGATGCAAGTTGTGTACTTGTAAATGTAACATAGGACCCGACCCACCTTGTGATTGAGCATAAACCTAATTCTTGGGGGTTGAAATGTTACTAAGGTGGTATCAGGTCCTAGGCATTAGTTGTTGGGCCAAAGATTTGAAAGTTTCCTTATACCAAAGGTGTTATTAGAGCCAAGCTTTAAATGTTTTTGGCTAGAAATAGAAAGTTAAGCCTAAACATGTGTTGTTGGGCTAGAGTTAGAAAGTTTAATCTTATACCAATGGTGCTATTAGATTTAGAAAGTATTAACTCAATTAGGTTTGGCCTATGCTTTGAGTTGAAATTTGAATGCCTTACCTTCAATTTTGAAATTGAAAACTATTTTGGAAAGTGTTTTCGAAAAGGAAAGATATGTTTTGAAATGCTTTGTTTGGATACAAAAACTACAAGTTGAACTGATAGTAGGTAAACCTTGTCTCGAGTAAAGCTAAACTTTGAAAGGGAGGTGGGTTATCCTGCCCTAGAAAGCGTGGTTGCTGAGCGGACTTTGGTCTCGCTGCTGGATCTGGAGGTTATCTCACCAACTTGTATGAGTAGTCTGACTTGAAGAACATCTTTACTTTCTATAAAAGAAAATTAGAATATAGAAAATTGGGGCAAAAAACTGACTGAAAGTTGAAAAGGATGCCAAAAATGGTGTCTTGACTAAACAGAAGGTTATGAGTCAACCAGATTGAACCCTAGGTCCAGAAGAAAGACCCTAGGTAGAAACGTGGTGTAGCCGTGAGTGGCACAGTGGATCAAAAACATAAATCTTTAAGACATAGGCTAGAGATTTAAACTTGTGTGAAAACATAAAATTTTTTATCAGGACACGGGACTGGGAAGCTTTTATATCTTTCAATTTCTATGTAGTATGAGATGCATATGAATTCGAGGGTATGGATGAAGCCTGGACTCGAAGAATGATGGACCATGTGTGGTGAATGATCAGTAATTTTGGAAGCATGGGTTTTTCTATGCTCAGTTGGTATGGGACAATTGGGTATAGTGGAATCGAGAACCTAAGTTATGGAACAATTTGTGAAATTATTTGGGTGCCGCTCTATTTTGGGTGAAAGCCTAAGTGGAGAGGGTAGGGTGATATGAGACACTTAAACTTGAAAGCTTAGGTGGGAACCTAGAACTTTGCGGTGCTAGCGTTAACTATTTGATTGTATGATTTTGTGATATGCATGTCTTATTGTTTATTTGCTTTGAGACCAAATCTTGTACCCATGCATGAAAAGAACCTAGAGGTAAAACTTTTAGGCCATTGAACAGATCGAGAACCTAGAAACATGAATCTAGAGTCATGATAGTACAAATGTTTGATGAAACAAATATTGATGGGTTCAAGAAGGGTGGCAATGGCCACACATCATTTTAAGGGACCAACTAGAAGTTGGTGCCATATGATGAGGATGGACTCTGACACAGATGTTGAGAAGATGAACTGGGAAGAGTTTAAGGAGATCTTCAATGAAAAATTCTGTCAGAAGGCGACACAGAGGAAGCTGCAGGAGGACTTCATCGGGTTGAATTAGAAGCACCTGACTGTAGCTGAGTACGAGAAAAAGTTTATTGAATTGTATAAGTTCTCTTAGGAGGTGATCAGAGAAAAAAATGAAAGATAATTGGTTTGCTAAGGGACTCAAGATTGAGATTCGTAAAGTAATAATGACCTTGGGCCAAAAAAAAACTTACAAGGATGTTGTGGAACGAGCCTTGATCCTTGAACAAGAACTCAACCTAGAACAAAGGTTGAGAGGAAAGAACAAGAGACCTAGTAATGAAACAGAGAACATAAAGGCCTAGAAAAAGAATAAGATTGTTGGGAAAGCACCACATACTCAGAAATAGGGGCAAGATAAGGAAGAACTAAAGAACAGGCGAGGAAGCAGGGATTGTGCTATGTGTGTAGGTAGAATGGTCATTTGACAAGAACCGCATATGAAGGTGGAGGAGATTTCTTAAACCTCTACTTTGCTATTTTAAATTCTAGCATATTCATGATTGGTTAAATTATGATTTTTAGCATATTTTATTTTAGTTTCAACATGTTTAATCATATTTAAATTTTAGTTAGCATGTTTTTATGTTTTAATCACTCATGAGAGCATGCCATGCTTAGAATCTATCTTTATGATTTAATTCAATGTTTCAAGCACGTTGTATAATGTTTTATGCTTTCTTGCTTGATTAAAAGTTTGAAATTTATATTCTAAATTTCTTTTATGATTATGTGATCTTAAACATACGAAAGTAAAGAATTCTGTCATAGTGACTCGTATGGGTGCTATGGTTGTTCTTAACACATTCTTGGAGTGTGTGGTTGCGAGGCGCAACTAAGGGGTACTTGGTATGTGGTGTCCAATCGAAAGTGACAAAGAAATGTCTTTCCACCCAAAAGAGGGGTATCTAAATTAAGAACATCAAGAGAGTAGAACCCCTTTCATTCATAACGTCAACTTGATCCAAATTGATGTATAAATCACATAATGTTTGAAAATGTGTGAAATTGGATGTGTTATTGATTTGAAATAGAAACTTAGTTGTTTAATGAATGATCCACTGGGCTATGTGCTCACCCTATTCCTTTTATTTTCAAGAAATTCAATGAACCATAAAGATTATGGATATTATAATCTTTTGAGTATCGAAAATTCCATTATAAGGGCATGTTGCGCAAGTGTTGATTTTTAGACTTCCGCTGAATTTTTATTTTTAATTAAAGAGTTATGTACTCAAGTTTATGATTTAATTTATGAATGTAAGTTTCTTTATTTTGTTTGAATAAATAAAGAGTTTCAAGTATTCCTTTTGCTACTTGTATTGCACTTCTTGAATTGAATATTAAGTACAATGAAAAGTGTATTCCTGAGGGATTTTAATAAGTGTTAGAACAAAGGAATTGATTTGCAAGTTGTGTACTTGTAAATGTAACATAGGACCTGGCTCGCCTTGTGGTTGAGCATAAACCTAATTCTTAGGGGTTGGGGTGTTACAGGTCACATAGGGCAAGAGGGATTGCAAGGATTGGCTTGAGAAGGTCTCTTATGCTCACTTGCCAAAGTTCAATTGCCTATTTGTGAATCTTGCCTAGAAGGAAGGCAGAAAAGGAAACCATTTAGCAAAGCCAACCAAGCACTAAACCATTACAACTTGTACATTCTTAGATCTATGGTCCAATGAATATTAAGGGTCAACACATTTCACCTTATTTCATCACTTTGATAATGATTGTACACGTTTTAGGCACGTCTATTTACTATCTCACAAGTCTGAAGCATTAGATTGATTTCAAACCTATGTTTCTAAAGTTGAGAATCAATTAAATAAAAGAGTTAAAGCAGTTCGTACTGATTGAGGTCATGAGTACTTATCTAAGTAGTTTAAAGCTTTTTGTGATGACAAAGGCATTATTAGACAATTGATGATTCCTCAAACTCCACAACAAAATGGTGTTGTAGAACGATGTAATCATACATTGTTAGATATGGTGCGTTCCATGATGCATAGGCAAATCTTCCAATAAGTTATCGGGGAGATGCATTATTGATTGCAGCCTATGTCTTAAATTGTGTGCCTTCTGAGTCAATATCATCCACAACTTATGAACTATGGCCTATCAATAAATTTAAGTTATTTACATCCATGGGGATCTGCAACTTACCTACACGATCTTTCACATATTTGAAAAGTTTGGTCCTAGAGGAAAGAAATGTATATTTATAAGATATTCTTCCACTTCCAAGGGCTATGTTTTCATAGGTGAGAATGACGATGGGGGTGTTACTAAAATAAAACCATGAGATGTTGTTTTTTTAGAAGATGATTTTGCAAGTTAGGGTCAGGTGACCCGGAATATTGAGCTTTACAAAAATAATGAGACAGTGGGAGATGCTTCAATTACTAGTATTGAGGTTGGAAATGGGTCAACTTCTAGTAGTATTGGAAGCACTATTCCATTTACTCATTTGTTATCGATGAACGAAAATCTAGAGGATATACATTTAAGGAGAAGCACTCGAAGCCATAAACCTCGTCGTCATTTTACAATTGAAGCGGATGCTTTTATGGTTACTCCACAAGATGGTGCTAAACCTAAAATTGCATAGGAAACACTTTCATCATCTAAGAGTACGGAATGGCTAGTTGTGATGCATGAAGAAATGGAGTCTATGAGAACAAATCATGTATGGGATTTAGTTGATCTTCCACCTAGTCACAAAACCATTGGAAAAATGGATTCGAAAAATCAAGCACAAGGTAGAGGTTTCTATAGATAGATATAAGGCTTGTTTTAGTAGCTAAAAAAAACACCCAACAAGAAGGGGTAGATTATGAAGAAACCTTTTCTCTTGTTGTTCGATTTACCTTTATTTGTTTGATTCTAGCCATTGTTGCATATTTGGACCTTGAATTAGTTCAAATGGATGTCAAAACTGCATTTCCAAATTTGGAACTAGATGGAGAAATCTATATGGCTCAACCTAAAGGTTTTATATCTAACAGTAATGAGTGCAAAGTTTGCAAGCTAAAGAGATTCGTATATGGACTTAAAACAATCATCTAGACAGTGGAATCTACGATTTCATCGAGCCATTACTTCTAATGGGTTTATGATGATTGAAGAAGATCATCGTGTGTATATTAAACTATCCAAAACTAATTTGATAATTTTGTCCTTATTGTAGATGACATATTAATAGCTAGAGATAATAAGGAGATGATTGTTGCCACTAAAGAGTGGTTGTCTTCTTTTTTCACTAAGAAAGACTTGGGTGATGCAAATTATATTCTACGTGTTAGGATATATAGAGATTATTCAAAACGAGTTTTAGGTTTGTCTCAAGAAACCTATATCAACAAGATACTTGAACGATTCCAAATGCAAAATTGCAAACCCATAGACACTCCAATTGCAAAAGGTGAATCTTTGAGCCTTAAGATGTGTCCTCAAACTCTAGCCAAAAAGAATAAGAAGTCTTGTGTACCATATTCCAGTGCCATAGGTAGTCTAATGTTTGCAATGATGTGCATAAGACTTGATGTATGTCATGTGATTAGATTGGTTAGTCAATATCAACCTAATCCTGTACTTCTCATTTGCAAGAGGTTAAGTGGATATTAAGATATCTTCATGGAACTACTGATTATATGCTATATTATCATGTTTCAAATTTGTGATTAGTTCGCTATAGTGATGCAGATTGGAGTAATGATCTAGATGAAAGAAAATCTACCTCAGGATATGCATTCTTACTTAATGGAGGAGCTATCTCTTGGAGTAGCAAAAAGCAATCTTGTATTGCCATGTCAACAATAGAAGCAAAATTCGTTGCTTGTTCTGTTACAGTGAAAGAAGTTGTTTGGTTCCGTTGATTCTTTAATAATTGTGGAGTTGTCCCATATTCTGCTAATCCAGTGACAATTTATTCTAATAGTATGGATGCACTTGCATATGTGAAAGATCCAAAATATTATGGAAAGACCAAACTTATAGATTTGAGATGCCATTTCATTCATGATATTGTAGCAAAGAAAGAAGTTTCTTTAGAATACATACCTATTGGATACATGATTGCTGATCATTTTACAAATGCTATTGCTAGAGATGTGTTTATCTTAGATGTTAAAGCATTAGGAATTCTATGATTGTAATCTTCTATACTTCATTTAGTTTTGTATTCGTGGGATATTAATTAATGACTATCATACGGTTGAATTTTTAACTCAATATTTGTAACACACATTTGTCTTTAAGATCAATATGTTTCCAGGCAAAAAAAAAAAAAAAAAAAACAAAAAAATCGATTTACTCTGGTTGCCTTTGACACTTTATGAAAGTGAGCAAAGATGAGACGATTACACTTCAAGTTGTCGCCTTGTCTGGAATTAAGATGAGATTGTAATTGATCAATAATGGCTTACCCACTCGCCATTATGCTTGTTTTTTGTTGAAACCAGATATGAGTTCTAGTCTTAAGCATTTTTTTAGTTGATGAATAATACTTAACTGGAGTCAAGTACATCTGTAGTGGCTAGACTTAGATCTGTATAGTGTTTAAGAGGGAAACATACACTCTTTTATATAAGAGTTCCTCCACTATAACATGTATTGCCTTATACATGGGTTTTGCGTGACCACTGTAGGAACTGACAAATGGATCCTTGCTTCATTAGTATGTTAGTCCTAAGAAAAATTGTCCAAGCAATTTTTCATTATTGCCCTTTGAACTTTTGACTACGCTATGTGGTGAAAATTTAGTGATAACTACTTTAGCAAGTTGCCCGCTATCATGAATGATTCGACTTTATGGAGCTTGACTGGGAAAACAATTATTTTTTCAATGACATAGTGGGAGAGCAAAAAGAATGTTCTTTTGTTTACATCTATACAATATATTTTGAATCGCTTTCACTAATATTATATTATATTGTTTGTAATGTTAGTGTGGATGTATTGGAAAATGGCATGTTTATGTTTATGCTCTTTGAGGGATTAGAGGTACATAAACTAATGAAATTAAATGAATATAGGGCATATGAGATACTATTTCATATTTTATGTATATATATGTATATTTTTAAATTGAAGGGTTGATGTCTCTATGTTGATTTTATTAAGTTGCTAGAATAGAGCTCCCGCGTGCAGGTATTCTCACAATTGTATGGTTTATTTGCTCTATAATCACTATGCTCTAGTGAAATATATAACGCATGTGTGAATGAGAGAATTGCTCACAAATATTCAAACATTAATGGTGCACATGGTGTATATATATAATCATGTGCGAGTGGTAGTTTGTTAGAAATGGTTAATTGAGACCATTATTAGAAACGATTTGTAAAAAAAATTGTATGCGACTTCTGGTTAAACCAAAATGTATATGTATTTTGTTTGTGTTCATTAATCTACTATTTAAATAAGTCTATCTTTTTATTTGATAGTGACAAAAAATATACAATGAGAAAGAAATATTAGTGAACAATTATTCTCCAATTAGAATGATAAAAGCATTTGTACTGTGAATCTATATCGTACTCAATTTGTAGTACAATCCAACCAACGACAAAAGTCATGTGAAAAATTCTTGAAATTCTAGTAATACTTTTTCACATCTGGTTAATTTTATATTTATTTAGTTCTACATTTTAAATGTAAAAGTATCTTAAATCGCCAATTTTAGGTAGGATTTTACTTAGAGAACTTTTAAAGTCTAGTAAAGGATTTGTTGACACCCATAACTGGAAAAGGTGTTTTTCTCGGCTGAAAAAATGCATCCAAGAGTCGGCATGCAGATGTTTCAAGTTTTACAATAACCTCAAAGATCTTAAAACCAATTGGTGGAATCATTTAAGTGCGAGGAAAGTTAGATGGATGACGCATGATCCTTGAAAGTCTTTTCAAGTAGGAAAGCACTTAAACGATCACGCCAAGCTCTTCAGAGTTTGCTTCAAATCATATAATACATTTTGAAGATGATATGTATGGTTAGGCTTCTCATTGCCTTTAAATCCCAAGGTTACCTCTTTATTTATGTATCCATTTATGAATGCATTTTTTTTATATCTATTTGGTATGATAAAAATTTTTTGTGGCAAGCATAAACTAATAATATATGATTTCTAGTCTTTCTATGATTGCGAAAGCCTCCTTGTAGTCAATGCCTGGATCTTGACTATAGCCTTGTGCCACAAGTTTAGCCTTGTTTTGCACAATTTATTGCTTTTCTCATATTCCTAAACTCCCATCTAATACCTACAATGGGTTGGTTTTTGGATTTAGAACTAAATTTCACATTTTATTTTATACAATGTGCCCTAACTATTCTTGCATAGTCATAATCCAATATTCATCATCTAAGGCTTCTCAACCATGGTTCTATTTGAGATACACAAACTATATGCCCATGATCTCAACTAAGAGAAGATCTAGTATTCACACTCATACTTGGATCACATATAATTTGCTTGGATGGACAACCAATGACGCTCTTAAACTTTGAAGAGTCAACTATCATGCATCTCAAACATTTGCAACTCAAGTACCAGAAGCTTCCTTTTGAACCATCTAAAAATCACATGAAATACAATTGATTTTGGTACCCAAATTCCTTTTAGATCCTTGAGGGTTAGCATCCAAAATTTCCTTTTCAACCCATGCAAGTTTACAGCTTTTGATTTTCTTTAATGGACAAGTGCCTTTCTTATGATTAAACTTGTTGTATCTGTGCCATTTCTCCATCCTTTTAAAAAATTTTTTTTGAATGTTTTTTGGCCACTTTCATGTTCTAAGTTGGCCTTGTTAAAAGATAACCTTGTAATACTAGCATCATGTCAAGCTTCTTGCAATCAATTTTAAATTTGGCCACCTTGTTTATAAGGTCTACAACCTTCTTGTGAAATAGCTCCTTTTCATTTGTGACCTCTTCAAGTTCCTTTTATAGTTCATTTATAAGGCCATTATGTCCTTCTAATTATTCTAGGGTGACACTTGAGGAATTTTTGTGTTTTCAATTTAGACTTCCCTATTCAATTAGTCTTTAACATAATCAAATTCCCTAAAATGAACTAGATTATCAAAATATTAAAAGATTTAACAACATAAAAACTTTCCTTGGTGCCTGCCATGAGACACAAAATGACCTTCTCATCATAAAATCCATATTGGAGTAATCAATTGAACAATCATCCCAAGTTACCTTGAGGTTTTTCTTCTTAGTTTTATTCTTGTTTGGTAAGGCTTAATTTGTGATCCTCACTTGAGTCCATCTTCCTTATAAGCCATCATTTTGTTTTCATGAACTAGTTTGACAAATTTGTAGCAATTGAGGAGGACATCAAGACTGAACTGATAAATGAAGGCACCCATTATTTAATTGTATGGTTAAAATATTCTTCGACTTTGGTGCCACTAGGTCATTTGTACTATAGAAACTCATTAGGAGATTATAGTTGGCGAGGATTCCATTCACATTGCCGTACATGTCCCCAAACCCATCCGTACCATGATTATGTCTAAGGATGTCTACAATTGTGACCTTACGTTGAGTGAGCAGACATTGACAATGGAGTTGTGTTTGATGCCATTCCACAATTATGGTGTTATCTTGGGTATGAATTGACTTACTCATTACCAAGTCGCACTTTATTGCCCTAGGTGTGGAGTTACATTATGACTCCTAATGAATGATCATTATATATATAAGGTGGTTTACGTAGAATTCAAAATAATGCATTGTTTGATTTCTTAGGCAATCTTCAAGAGAAAGAGGACTTCAAAGCCTTGCTTCAGGAAGATAAATATACCACCTCCAGTTCAATGAGTTTCATTCTAGTGGTAAGGGACTTTTAGGATGTGCTCCCTAATAAATTGACAAGATTATGCCCATCTAGCGAGGTTGAATTCAAGATCGAGTTCCTACCAGAGGCAAGTATGTACCCACTACCCAAGATCGAGAACTTTTTCAACTAGCAGAGAGGAGTCACATATTTCTTTAAGATTAATCTAATATCTACCTACCATAGGCTATGAATCAAGGAGGCTAACATCTCCAAAATGGCCTTTATTAGAAGACATAGGCATTTTGAGTTTACCTTCATGCCATACGAACTCATGAATACCTTCTAGTGTTCATGAACATGATGAACAAGGCTTTGGTCCATATCTTAATAGATTTATGGTTTTGTTTGTAAATGATATCTTGGTTTACTCAAAGATTTTGGAGGAGCTTGAGGCTTAGTTGGCCATAGTATTGGAGACATTGAGGGGACATGAGCTATACGTTAAGTATAGCAAATGTAAAATCTGGTTGAGGATGGTGGAGTTCTTAGGGATGTAATCTTAAAGGGTGACATTGCTGTTGATCTAGCTAAGATCAAGGCTATTATTGAGTGGAAGCAACCTCACATTGCCATTGAGATTAGGAGTTTCCTTAGGTTAATATGATATTATCAAAGATTCATTTAGGATTTCTCCAAACTAGCCGAGCTAATGATGAGGTTGAATCAAAAAAGGCATTGAGTTTAAGTGATGACAAGTGTGAAGAATCTTTTTAGAGCTCAAGAAGAGGTTGACATCCACACCAATCCTTACCATAACATACATGCCATTAAACTCCCTGTGTAATGTGGATTCTAACTTTGGCCTAAAATTTTGATTACATTAATGATGTGTGGTAAGCTTCCTTACACCAAGAGCAAAGCTCCCCAATCCAAACTATATTTGCACAAGGATGGCAAAGTCTTGACCACAACCTTTAATAGTGGAAAGTAATATGTATAATATACATCTTGCACACCAACTCAAGATGTTGTATTTTTGTAAGCAAACTTTAATTTTTTAATTTTAATTTTATTAATTTTTTTTATAAAGGTATATTATATTACTTATGTAACACTTCGCCTCCCAGTGGCTAGTTTCGTTCAGGAGGGTGAAATTATCGGAATGTTCTCGAATCAACAATAACCATATTCAGGCATGTTAACATCACATGTGAACTTAATCATAACATCATCCACTCAAGAGATGAGAAGTCACTTTTATCTCTCTTTCTTTTTGTTTTCTTTCTCTTTGTCTTTGTCTGTGTCTCAACTTCATTATACTTTTTGGTCACAATGACTCATATACAATTTCATAAACATTTTTAAAACTTCAAATAAAATAAACCAAATGAAATTTCACTAGTGAAAATATCTTTTAATATTTAAGTGGTACAAGGACCTTTGAGTTTATTTAATAAAATAACATTAAGCTGACAAGGGAAAGCTAGTGCCAACATGCCTGCATAAATCAAAACCATGTAGCTAGAAAAGTAAATTCTGAAATAAATAACTAAGGTAGATTTCCACTAGCCATGCAATCTCTGATCACTGGTTTCCTAAAATGTTAGAAAAGAAGGGGTGAGCACAAAGAGCCTAGAGGATCATTCCAAATATTTAAACCATTATTTCAATAAAATAAAGCACAGAGTCAAACACTTTAATAGATTAAGTAATTTAAACAGTTGGTTGTTTATCAGTTGATGTTAAGGCCAAAAGGAATCCACCTCAGTGTTCCAAATATGGGAAGTGAGGTTAATCCAAACACTCAAACCCTTCTCATATGTGAAGTGGGATCAATCCAAACTCCCAGTTCACCAATTTAGGAAGTGGCGTCAATCCAGACTTCTAGTTCCAAATCAATCAAGTAAACAATAAATAGCAAGCTGGGTCTTAGTTGGAACACTCATGATGATACCCTATGGTACACATCACATTGGTACGTGGTTATAATCTTTATTAATCTTTATTTAATGACAAGCCATACCATATCATGTTAAATCATATATGATTCAAGAAAATTTCATGTAAGCAGGGTAAACATCATTCCATCTCTATCATAAGCATGTTGCTTGATCATTCATGAAACATAGGTCATGCTATCACACACATCATTGGAATTAGGTAGTAATGTTTATTCATCTTGTAAACCCAACATGCATATTCAATTCAAAGCATCTTTTTAGGCTATCAAGTATAGATGCATACTTTATTCAAATTAAGATAATGAATTAAAATTAAAAAATCATCTCCACCTTATAGCTTTAGTTCCTTCTAGTCTTTGTATTGCTATTCCGCGCTTTTTTTTTTGAATTTTCAACCTTAAAGAGTAAGAATAATGAATTCATTATTCTTAGTGATTAATGTGTCTCTAATGCTTTTAAACCATATTCTGATGATTCTTTAGCCTATATGTGTAACACCCCAATTTTCGGTCCTTTAATTCTTATCACATTAGGATCACACATGGAGAAGCATGCCCATTCTAGATTAATTGTCAATAATGTGTCACCACCAAGAATTAGGACATTACTATTCTCACATTTCAAATCATATTAAATACCTTTTGGACACACCAAAACTAGCATGTGTGATTCATCGATCCTTTGAAAACACCAAGAGGTACTCATGGAAAGATGTAGATATAATTAGGTAAATAAAAATTATTAACTTCAACATTAACCCAAATAAAACGTGAAATAAAGTTTCCAAATGAAGTCTCTAAAACATAGCCTGAGTGGACGAAATCTAAACCATAAAGGAAATTAACAATTTAAATCAGTTTAAGGTCTACACTTCCAATCTATACTAACTAATCGAAAGAAATTCTCATAAAACAACCTCCACAGTGAGGTAGCAAACTAGCTAATAAAATGTTCTAGAGATGTTGTTTAGCAAGCATCGCCTCAAATGTCACCTGAAATGGAAAGGTAGGGTGAGCTCGAGAGCCAAGTGGATCATACACAGTACATCAATTGCATTATTTAAATCAAATAAAAAACATGCAACCAGTTATAATACATTAGAAATTTCAATATTAGTTAGACTAAAGGGCCTAACCTTGGTGTTATCTCATCATTATCGCATTAAATAGAAAGAGGCAAAGTGCAATATATGACAAATTCCAATGGGACAGGGAAGCACACCCATTACCCAACTCGGGGATGAGAGACACACTCATCGTTTCATCTCCAAGAACCAATATTACACCCATTGTTCCAATCATGAGAACACCCACAATGATCCCCTCTGGACCACTGCAACTATATGTGGTTCAACTCTTAATTTAATGTGATCAAAATTATACAATCACTCGTTTCATCATGTTGCACATGTATATCGTCTTCTCATAAAACATGCATTACATATACATGTAAATCAAACATGTTAATCCTCTCATGATATCTAAGGTACGATTTTGCGTATCTCATGTTATAAGAACATCTAATCATCAAACAAGGATAAATCAATCATGTTATTCAACTATCATCTATAGCTTATGAAATCATGCCATCAAATAACATGTTTCTAGGCGTTCAAGCAATGTAAACACACGACATATTCAACATTAAAATTCAAATAATACTAGGGAGTAAGGTAATTACTTCCAGTTGTTTGTTTCCTTGGGCCCTCTTCTTATTACTTTAATAGTCTTGAATCTTCGATCTTTCAAGATTAAAGCTATTTTATTAATATTTGATACAATTCTAATGTTGTTAGATCATAATCTAATGATTATTTAATCATGGTGGTGTGTGGTATGAAAGATAATCCTAATAGATGTGAAATAGTGCATTTTTCCTTTTGTGTACCATGGTAGAAGAAAGGGCTACTGCGGTAACCAGAATGTATAAGTAAGGGGCAAGGAGAAGAAGCTGACTCATTACTGTGGTAATGCTTCACATTACCACAGTAGCCACGATACACGTAAAAAACAAATAGGGCCTCAAACGTGTTACTGCGGTAATCAAGAAACCCTAATCGCACTACTGTAGTAGATTGTGATTTGGGCATGTGAACAGTGCACTATCGCGGTAGTCACGCGATTTCTAGAAATTACATTATGTTTGTGCGTGTTCTTTCGTCCATCATTCTCTCTTGTGCATGGGACTCCAATACACTAACCTTAGGCTAAAACACATGCTATATCGACGAGAAGAATATTATACCTTAAGTTTGATTCGCTAAACTTCTTGTATGCCTTGAATGATTATCTTGGCTTTTCTTAGGGTTCTGTTATGATGAGGAGATCTAAATAGTGTTTCAGGACCATTGTAATCAATTCAATTTATATCTAAACGTAGTGTAGCATGTATATTAGGGTTTGTGAGTTAGTTCTTACCTTGTAGTGCATCTCAACTCGGATACGACTCAACAATGGAGTTTTAGCGCTCTATCTACTTATTTCTTCTCCTATTTCTGGCTTATGAAATAGTTTCAAGGGTTAGAATGGAGTAGGTTCGACTTAGATTGTGTGTGAAAAGAGGAGAGAGTCGAGTTTTGGCGGCTGGTTAGCATTTGGAGACAAAAGCATGCATAACAAAATAGACGAGAATTAAGTTTTCTACACAAGGATCATACATATATATTCATGCACTACCTTAGTAATGCAATATACTACTGTGGTAATCATGCATTATCATTGTAGTCTACCGTAGTAACCATTGAGACAACATCTCCTTCGTTTTTTAGCAACTCACACACATTACTGCAGTAATTCAAATCAATACTGCGGTAATAAGGGCCTTTAGTGTTATTTTGTGATCACCCTAGGTCTTATAATGTATACACGTGAACATGAATTTTAAAAAATTCAAGATAAATATAAAAATGAGTGGAAAATTGTTTTTAATTATCATTATATGATATTTAATCAAGATAAAATTTATTAGAACATTCGGATAGCTAGAAATGTGCGCGAAAAAGTGTAAAAAACAGGGTACCTTGCTGCCGACCGCGGTCCGTGTTATGATGACCGCAGTCCGTGATGAGAAACCCAGAAAATGTGCATAACACACTGTGCACCGCGGTCCTCACAGGCCGACCGCGGTCAACAGTGAAAAAAATTGCAGAAACGAAAACTAGGTCACATTGGTGACCGCGGTCCATGAAGTGCCGACCGCGGTCTGTAAAGGGGTGACTGCGGTCCATAAAGTGAAGACCGTGGTCCATGGAGAGAAATCTGTCCAATGACCGAGGTCCAAAAAGTGTGACCGCGGTCCGTGTTCGGGCTATATATGCATTTCAGGCGCAGAATTCCTCATTTTTTACTAAAATCGCTCGGGATTCGGAGGAGGCGACTGGAGAGCAACTCAAAGGTGAGTTTTGTGATTTTCTTTGAGTTTTCTTTAAGTTTTGAGCTAATCTAAGAGTATCTATCAATAGTTAGTAAATCAAAGTGATTAAGATGCATTCATGAACTTACTATTGTGAGTTTAATGGTTGGAAATTAAGTAAAATGGGATAAGCTGTTGT